>JADDOH010016517.1:44630-61897 GCA_016648135.1 Agrypnia vestita
TTTATCAAATATTTATTCAGAATATACGTCGAACGGCATAAGTGGGATACATCCTTGTCTAGGCACGCTTCTTTCTAATTCTACTTCTCAATCAATGATATCCTAAAAATATTACAGCTTTTTGGTTTCAATAAAGATTACCTACCTAGTAAGTACTTGAATACCGAATAACGTTTTTGAGTACATAAACTTTGAAAGTCAAATTGAGCTGCACGACTTTTCTTCCACTTTGTGATTTGCCAAAATTTTTTCAAAAAAT
Organism: Agrypnia vestita; assembly: GCA_016648135.1. Lineage (NCBI taxonomy): Eukaryota > Metazoa > Arthropoda > Insecta > Trichoptera > Phryganeidae > Agrypnia > Agrypnia vestita. The sequence goes on from JADDOH010016517.1 coordinate 44,890, forward strand.
AGCTCATTTGGGTGGTTGGCGGTGATCACTGAAATGTCTTGCTTATTATGTCTATAGCTAGAACAAAGTCAAACTTTGCCACTAGGATTTTATTTCCATACAATCTGCACTAGTCTGAAAAAAGCAATATTGGGATGTCAGATCTTTATCGATCAGTGCGGTCAAAAGGAGAAAGAAGTACATGATGATTATCCGTGAAACGTCAAATATAAATATAGAGTCAAACAATATTTCTCTTTTCTATGGTCCAACGTGACAATGAATGTTGCCATAATTTTACATCAGGACGCTATGGGAAAAGAACTTAATTAGTGCATAAGAATTAATATTTTTTCTATAAGGTTTAAATAACAGCATTAGTACTTATTTCGTATAATTTGCGGCGGAGAGCAGCTGTCAGACCAGACAGGAGAAATCGGACATCGCAAATAGAGCTTTTTTCTTATATTAAGTATGATGAACATCGAATACTGATGTATATCGACGTCTCGTTTATTTTTTATTTTAATTTTCGTCTATTAAAGTTTTGGGATAAAGGTCTGACATCCCAACATTGCTATTTTCAGCATAGCACAGAATGTCAGGTATTCTTATCACTTAATTATACTAATGAGTAAAATATTTAATTATTTATAAATTAATTACATTAAGCTACATTAAGTTTTACGTAAAGAGTGTTTGTAGCTCAGACTCTTCAGAATAATAGTAAAATGTCTACTAACATTTCACCTTATGACGACATTATCAATCAAATAAAAAAGTAGAGAGTGTTTTATTTCCGTACTTGTGATTAGAGAATTCTACAAACTTACCTCAGAAACATTAAAAATGAATTATTTATATTGAAGAAACCAGAGATGGTAGGGTGAGGGAAATGAAACATCATATTTAATAAAACTTATACCCAGTGTATTAGAAATAAGTTAATCATACAGTCAGTACAATGTTTTATCGTCTGGTACGTGGTACGCTACAGGACCTGGAGTGAGAGGGAACTATGGCGCTAGTTTACAATCAGCGGGACCAAACCAATACAGGCTCTGTTCTCACTGCCGACGAGAGAGACAGATATAAAGCACGGTACATCCCCTTTTGAAACAAATTTCAAAAGTCCAATGGTAAATTTTATAAATAGTATTCCTATATCAATTTACTTTAATGGCAGACCATAACAAGACATTTCAATAAGTCAATACAACTGAAATATTGAGACTTCTTACTAAGGACCTGCGTAGTGTTCGTAGCAAATTAACGTAAATGAAAAACAATGTACGCTAATTTTTAATAAATGGAACAAATCTTGTATCAATTGACAATTTGTGTACAGGGTGGGTATAAAGTGTTCCAACGCACATTACTTAAACGCGGATAATTTCAAAATTGTCGATGGGTCCTTCAGGGAGCCTTAATGAAGCATCTTCTACGTAACATCTACGAGTATTATTGTTTATTATAGTGGTTTTTACATACACATCTTAATTCAACGGGTTCTCCTACTCCGTACATTTAATTATAATTTATTACAAACACTCTGACCTTTTAAAATAATTGTTACATACATATTTAATTAGAGATCTAATAAAAACAAAATTTTAAAGACGGCATACAACTTTCGTGTTTGTGACATTCGGCAGTCACGCGTGACTCGATCGATCAAATCACACAGGGGACCAAGAACAAATACTAAAACGGTCACAGAACTACTAAAAAGGGAAACAAATTACATGATCAATATTCAATAATTATATTAAGGAGTATATTTACAAAATGTTAAGTCAGCCCAACGCTGACAAATGTCAAGAATAAAATAAAGTTTTAAAAAATGTACAACAAAATCATATTCGACACGACTTGATAAAATATTCTGTATCATCACTTGTTACGCTAATCTGATTAAACTAAAATATCTATCCATTTGTATTATAAGTTTTATAATAATTTTAAAGTTTTTCCAGCCAATCGGGCGAGAATAGTAGCTATTGAGTATGGTTCAGATTTCTACTTAAGATTCATATTTACTTAATAATATGTTGTGCTCGTGATTATAAATACAGTTTGTGGTGGGGAGTAGCCCGAGGGTGGGTCTGGGGAACGCAGAAGGGAAGTAACACTTATATTGCCAAATTTAATTTTTTGATCATTATATAGGTTGTTTTAAAATCATTTTCTTGGTTCCCCACACACGCCCCCAGTAATGTAACAGTTTAAAAATATATACAAAATTAATAATGGTCAACATAGATGTAGAAGGAGATTAAAAATAATTGAGATTAAAAAATATACTGATGACAAGACCTTTTCTAATATCCGGAATATTGTTCAAAATATTTTTAATAACAAGCGCTGAAAAATGACCACGGTTGTTTTTGTTTCAAAATTAAAATTAACCATGAAAACATCTGTGCTCCGACATACACCAAATTGTGGCTAATAATTCCGGATAAAAGAAAAGATGAACAAAATGCACATATTATCCAAATGACTAAATAAAAATAATCAATATTGTCACAACATTTCGAGATAAATATTGGTTGGCTGGAAGGCATCCATCCCAAATTAATTACATTTTATTAACTGCCATCAATTCTTACGTAAGTAGATTATATAAAAAAATGAGATAATTAATTTGACTATACAATAAAGATACAATCATCTGATATAATATTTCACTATACACAATACGTAGCCACGTGCGACAGCTGATGAAATCAACAGAGACATATTTAGTTTCTACACATTCAACATTTTAAATAAATATTTCTACAGGGTGCGTTGGGAGTCATTACCTACATTAGTAATGGCGCTAAGCTAAAACATAAAACGTCACGTAATATTAATAGTGTATATAAAAGATATTACACATTAGAAATAGAAAAAACACCCTGTGTTGTCTTCATATTTACTAGCAATTTTGAGTAACTTATAATATTACAAAACATATGAAAAAGTCAAAACGTTAAAAATAATATTCTTAATCGGGTGCATTCACTAGTTTAGGGCGATATACTCATTATTTGGAAATATTTATTTTGGTGGGTTATGTCCTCTCATTTAATGGAAAATAATCATAAATGCGCCAACTTTCTGTCAAATGAACATTGTTTGCAAATACTAATTGGGAAAGTTAATATAAATTACACAAACACGATCAGAAAAGAGAGATTCGATTATTTGTAGGAATGCTGATTGACTGTCAACATTCTGCTTCCTCTTTCAGTCCTCGGGATACATAACAAATAAAGTAGGATGCAAGTGTGTCGATAGACAGATTAAACGTTAATGCCTTTAAGATAGGCTAAAATATTGTAAAGTAATGAAAACAATTTGTCCATGTTCCTTACGCCCAACCGATTCCATAATGTTATACTTTATATCAAATTCTACGGGTTATTATATTTATTCGAAACATTCCGCAATCGACAATCCCTCGTATGACTATATCCCTGTAGCCAATTCTAGATTTAATTCGGCCTTTTATAATTTTTTTGACTTACATATAAACAAAGCCACGTACGATCGGGCCTAACTTCACTGGCGGGCTCAGCGCCACCGATGAACTCATCGGCGGCACGAAGCCTCGTACGACATACTATATCCCTGTAGCAAAGTCCAGTGCGATTCAGCTTCACTAAAACATTTACAAAGAGACGGCGCTCCCTTTAGCCCTAAGGGTTTAATACATAATTATTCTTATCGAGGAAACAAGATTTTTTATAAAAATCTACACATGTTACTTAACGTATTATTTGCGTGATCGATGGCTACTCGGACATTTGCTTTTCACATTTGACAGTTGCGACATGGAATGAATTAAAGATTGAACGCAACTTTCGTAGACAAGAAGCGACAAATAATGGGAACGTCACCAGTTAGAGTCGCCAAAAGTATTATATTTAAGATATGGCAATAAATACTTTAAATCTTACACAAAGTGAAGTCCGTTACATATTTGGCTTTAAGGGTTAACACTAGCAACATCTCTCGGCACCGAGACGACCTTTGCGTAATCACTAGTTTACTATTATCCGTACGTCTAGGGAAGAGAAGATCCACTAGTGCTCTCATTATCATCTATAAATGCGGTGAAGAGACAGATCGCTAAATAATATAAAGAGAATACTTACCACGATACATACTGAATCAGAATTTATTTTAGGGATAGATTAAAGTGATATATTTGTAAAGCAACGAGTGCACGTTACATAATTTGATATAAAAAATTATTACGTAATAATACAGATTGTCTAAATAAATATTATTTTATTAATGATTCGGACTGTTCTTATCCAAAAATCTATTTGAATACAGTTACCTCGGGGGGTTATCCGTCTTTAATGTTTTTTCATATTATAATTGCAAAATTTTTAGACAAATCTCCAATCGAGAGGCAGTCAAATTAGCATTTCATTAATAATATTATGTTAATCACACTTACAAAATAATAGATAAAACTTACTTAATTCAAATATGACTATTGTTCAATAATAGAAAACTAAGATAAATGAGATTTCAATGTTTTCTGTACTATTTCAGTACAATTCCAGTAAATATTTCAGTCTCGATGAGAGAAAATAGTTTATCAAAATAAATGAAATGCTATAATATGCGTAGATCATCGCATACTCAAATATAATATTATATTCAACAATACAAGTTATGGAATATAAGATTGTGCCTTGAATTCACTTTTGCATGTGATATGAGAAATGACTATGAAACAAATGGAAAAGAGTCAACTGTAAAATGCGGTACAATTATCACAGATCAATTAAAATAATAGTCAAAATGAACCCAGAGTACGAATAATGAAGAAAATCACTATTTTAAAGGATTTGTAAATTAAACTAATATTAGTCTCATCAACACGGTGACACGCGTCACCTCAGGCATAACTCCATATTTACGCGCACTTTCATCTTTAAACAATGTGTCATGCGATGAACTCACATTGCAAGACTCGTAAACCGTACACAGTTCTACAGGTAATGCAATAATCGCAAGAAATATTTCTAAAACTTAAATATAAGTTTTAGAAATAATAATCAGAATATAAAATAATTATGAATTCCAAATACAAAAAGTTATAAAAGGTTTACAATTTCTAACTTATCGTTTTCAATTCAATGTTTTAGAGTTTATGGCACTATTCCAAAAGTGTCACAAATCGTTTGAAAAACATTATATTTATACTGAAATCCTTATGGAAAATTCTACATTCTCCTGAACAAATACGGTTTCTAGATTACGTGAGTTCCATTTTAAAATACCCTCGTTGCATGTTTCCGAGGGTCCAGACTGCCGACCAGCACAGAGAATGTCAGTATAGACAGACTTGAGGTATACATCAGTAATATTTGAGGGCTTCTGTATGAATATGCTCTCGTAACAACTCTTAAAAGTGAGGTTAGATAACAAAAACTAGTAAAAATAGAACTGAGTATGTCTGGCGAGTCACGCCTCGAGCTCGCCTCATCCCAACTGCGTTCAACACGAGAACATAAATAATACAAAATAAGAAAGGATAAAATAGTTCATATTGCACTAGATTGGAGATTACTTCTTCGTCTTGGAAGAGACGTAAGTGGGGTCCTTCTTACAGGAGCCGATGATGTTTACATTGTCCTCGATGGTGACCGACTTCTTCCGGTCCTTGGAGGAGAGGCTGCTGCGGAACGAGGAGTTGAGCAGCAGAGGCAGGTTCCTCTTCTCCTGCGGCAGTTTGTTGACCGTGGCGTACACGGGCGAGGAGCGGTTGTCGTGATCGTGCGGGAGAGCGGGGAGAGGGGTGACAGAGCGGTGGTAGGGGCCGCCCGGAGGGTGCTGGTTGCGTTGCGACACGCGCCTGTCTTCGTCTCATGTCTGCAGCGCCGTGTTAATCTCACGGTGGATGGTCGTCTGGGATGGGAAAATACAATAATGAAATTAGAGACAGTCAGTTATAAAGGTAACCACGGTGCAGTCCTATACAATAGTGAAAGGAAAAGTAGGTTGTATGGTTATATCAAACAAAACAAAAATTGGCTAGCTTAAGATCTATACTATACATACATATTGAAAAATATTAATTTTTAAGATTTTGTAAAGTAACCCGATAGCAAACTCTCTGAGCCTTCATGTATACCGGGTCCATTTTTCGTCTAAATTCTAATTTCATCATTCATTGAAATCCGATAAGGTCCACAAAAAACTGACAAAGGTTTCCTATATCAAAAAAAGTGGATTAAGATTTCCCAGATGTGTCACGAAACCGCCTCTTATGTTATATAGTTTTTCCACCGATATGTGATCTAACACAATCTTCCAGAAAATTCTTCTAATGATTTCTGTATGAAAGATCTTAATTATTAAATAAGAGCGTCAGTTGCATCGAGTTGGTTTATAGTGATGTTTAGTTTAAAACATAGATTTTTTTGTTTTAAAGATGATACAATCGGCCCTAAAAAGATCTTCCAGGTGATATAATAATTTAATTTTTTTTTAGGGAAGCCTTTAGAGGGGTTGTGGGTGGAAAACTTGGAGAACGCTCACCAGATCGTGCAGCTGCTGAGCGAGTTGAGCGTTCAGAGTAAGAAGGACCTGTTTCTGGTCATCGTGTGCAGCTATCGACAGGTTCAACTGGCTCTGGGCTTTCTTCAACTGGGAAGCCAGCTCCGCGTTCTCCTTCTGGAAGATGAATAGAATAGAAATGATGACAGTTGAACTTTATGAATAAAACATACAGTCGAACTCGGTTATAATGAGCTCGGATATAAGGAGATCTCGGCTATAATGAGCAAAACTGTGAATTGATTTTGATTTGCGCATATTCCCATACAATCATTCTCGGTTATAAGGAGCGCGATTCCTGGATATACATTTTAGAAACTCTGCATACATATTTGCTCGGGTTACAGAAAAAAAAACGAATACGTACTCATAACAATTAACTTTGCTTTTAAAGCGGCTTGCACTTAATTAGGATTCATTTTATGATGTACATATATAAATGTGTGTTTCCGAAAATGCCACGTGCGAAGGCAAACAATAGTTCATCGGCATTTTTTACCAAAGGAATGCCGAACTGAAGGTCGAGAATATTGGTCATATAACTCCGATTATTGGGGGTTTCCAAAATGTTTGAGGTGACAGTTTATTTTATGCAGTTCACTGTATTAGCATTTAAAAGCCTTATCAGTTAAACGCGAATTGTTTAACAAACGGAAGTGTCTCTCGGTTCACGAAAAAGTCTAAATTATTCGTGAAATAGAGCGCGTCGCCAAAAAATTCCGAAGTCTGTAAAAATTTTCACTATCTTTTACTACAATTTCATCGCTCTGGAAAAATAAGGATGTTTATTTGGCTACTCTTGAAAATAACATCACACAATCAAAAAAATATAGAAAGTGAAATTTACCTATCCCGGATATAAGGAGTCCCGGCTATAAGGAGCAAATTTAGTCGGTCCCAGCTCGCTTGTTATAACTGAGTTCGACTGTATTTAATAATAATTCAATAAGACAAAGACTTTGTCCAATGATTCTGTTAACTAGTACATAGTTGCAAATTGCAAATGACCGAGGAAAGGCAAAAAATGTGCTTTACCGCCATGTCTTCATTTTTGGTAGAGAGCTCGGACTCCAAGTCTCCTACCCTCAGTCTCAGCAGAGAAATCTCCTTTCTCAGTTCATCCCCGATATCACCACCACCTGTGAACACAACACAGCCCTTGTAGTTCAGAATATCTATATATGTATAAGTTCACACAAAAACCAAATCAAAATATAAATACTGTGATCAATTTACGAGTATGATTTCAATATTAAGAATAAAAATATTAAATGCATACAAAGGAATTTTGACAGGAACATTGGTCAGATTCTCAATAAACGAAAACATATTCCAAACGGATGAAATAAAACAATGTTATTACTCTACTCGAGTTTATTATACTTCTTGAGATTCCAGAGAGACGGAACCTCTCAGATACATGAAATATTAAACTGAATGCAGTCAAATATATAGAACATGGCTTGCCTGGTAATACATACAGGGTTACTAATAGCAAGTTAGTAGCAAAAACGTCGGGGGAGTCTTCTTCATTCAATTTTGAACAGAAATTTTTCTTTACGCTTTGGGTGAAATGTCGACAGCTACAGAGATAAGCAGCACCGAAGTTTGCATTTTTTTCTGACTTATTTTCTGTAAAATATTTTCTATAAAATGTTGGACTATCGTTGGAGAATCTTATATGGAATATTAGAAATCCATTCGCTTTAATACAACTTAAATATAATGACAAAAACCTCACAAAAAAAATATATTCAAGGTTTTAATCATTTAATTTGACTTGTATCAAAGTGAGTGAACTATTAATATACCATTAAATTACTGTAGTGATAGTTCGATGTTTTAAAAAAAATGCAAACTTTGATATGGCTTACAGTTACTGAGGTACCTGTCGACATTTGATCCAAAGTGCGAAGAATATTTTGTGTTCAAAATTGAATGAAGAACATTCCCCCTAATTTTTGCCAGTAGCTACGAGGTATAATTAATTAGGTACTGACAAAGGGATATAATATTAGTAATACCACTTCAAGCAGGAAAATACTGTAGTACCTAATCAATTATACAGGATTATTTGTAAAACATAGATAACCTCATAGGACTGTATTCCTGCCTTGATTATGAGTCGAAAAAGTTCAAGCTACCATGACCTAATATCAATAGTTATGGAGATAATGCGACATCAAAGTTTGCAATTTTTTTTCAATATTTCCAACATATTTTTTGTAAAATATTAGACTATCATGACAGTAACATATATTGAATATAAAAAATTCATTTCCTTTAATACAAGTCAAATAAAATAATAAAAACCTTCGAATTCCAATTGGAAAATGTTTCAATTAGAAAATTTTCAGGGTTTTTATCATTTTATTGAACTTATATTGTAACGAATGAATTTTTCGTAATCGATATAAGCAGCTACCGTAATGATAGTTAAACGTTTTACAAAATACAAGTCAGAAATATTTAAAAAAAATTATAACTTTGATGTCGCATATCTCCATAGCTATTGATATTAGGTCATGATAGCTTGAACATTTTCGACTCATAATCAAGGCAGGAATGCAGTCCTGCGAGGTGATTAATATTTTCCAAATAACCCCGTACCTATATATGTATTTCCGCCCAAAGCGTGTTTTATGCAAAGGCATTTTCATATTTAACAGGTGCGTTACTTTTCAAAGCATTTGCAAGTCCACAACCCTTATTCTAGTGGAATTGTCAGTCTCCTAGTTACAGACTAAAAATATGTTCTCAATGAACTGCGGAATTGGTCGATTCCTTCCTATATTAATATTCTCCACATATCGCACTAGCTAGAATTAAATTTCTTGTGACCATTCGAGGGAAATAGAAAACTATCTTGCCTTTAGTATTCTCCAGGTAATGAGCCTTGACCCGAGCGTTCTCCTCCTTGTAGCTGTGCAGCTGCCTCTTCCACTCCTCCACGTTGGCCGTGGACTCCTGGAGGGCGCTGGTCAGGCGGAGGTTGTTGCTCTTGAGTGTCGCGAGTTCCACTTCCCACTTCTTGGCATTGGCAGAGCTGCAACAATAAAATTATGTCAAAAATAATATATGAAGATACACGTATATAAAGAGCGTGGACACCACCTAAAATTTGTCATAAACAAAGCAATATCTTCTTTTTCTTCATCAGCCTTTACTTTCCACTGCTGGATATAGGCCTCTTCCTTATTTTTCCATTCTTCCCTGTTGTTGGCTAATTGTAGCCATGTAGCAATATAATAAATGCAATAAAGGGTAGGCTAAAGAGCTCCATGAGCTGATGTATGTTGGAAAGAGGAAGAAGAATTGTTTTGTGAGGCTTTGTCATAAAACCTTGTCTCTACCGTCTAATAAAAACTGGATTCAATAATTGACGATCTATGCAATTACATTATTCATTATTCACTATTTACTATTCACTATTTACTATTCACTATTCACTTTTCATCATTCATCATTCATCATTCATTATTCATTATTTATTTATCATTAATTTATCGTAAAAAGCGTATTGTGAAATTATATCATATTCAAAATATTCATACAATATTTTGAGTATGTCCTAATTTTTCAGAACAGAACTGGATTGTTTGTCACAGGGACATCGATAATCAATTAATGTACATTATAGATGTCTCACAGAGACGAAACTGTATTTTTTCAAGGGAGAGTAGGTACAGAAGTCTTTTTTTTTGGGTAGCCATAGGACTTACGACCTATCGTACGGTTGGCTTAGGTGATCACTTTACACATATGTAACGTTCGCCATTTCCACCCATGATAGAATACCACGTCTATTAATTTTTGGAAGTTGTATATATATTAAATTTTTGCGCCACGTTTCACTTCTTCCAAATTTCCAAAAATTAATAGACATTGTATTCTATCATGGGTGGAATGGCGAACGTTACATATGTGTAAAGTGATTACCTAAACCAGCCGTACGATAGGTCGTAAGTCCTATGGCCACCCAAAAAAAAGGCTTCTATACCTACTCTCCCTTAAAAAAATACAGTTTCGTCTCTGTGAGATATCTATAATATACATTCATATTCATAAAATATTCATACCTTGCACTCTAATGTCACTCTAGGACCATCTATTAGGGTCATTAACGTCCCGTTGAAGGTCTGTTTGTTAAAAATAAATTAAAATAAGCAAAAATCCCTTCTACAAAGTCATCGACGTGTAAAATTGTTTCGACCCTCGACGTTAACTAGTCTCGATGACAAAACAAACGTTGGAGACAAAAGAAAAAGCGGAAAAAATAATATTTAACGAGTTATTATATTACACTGAGACTAACTGCAGATTCGCACGCCATCTGTCGATTTCTTGAACGCAATTCGTGGAATCGTTCGGTCGATCAATCATCGGTGAGCGGTGCGAAAAATCAATAATCAATTTACGATAATTGTGATGATACGCGGAACTAATGGCGTATTAGGCACGCCGGCGATCGAGAAACACGTCGCCGCGAGTGAGGGAATAATACAAGATGATGGTCCCGTTGTTCATACAATGAAAATAAGTATTTCACTATATAATTTAACGTCCTGTTAATTTAATCTAACTAAAATAATCGTAATCTAAATTAAACAAACCAAACCTAATAACCTAACCTAACCGAACCTAATAACCTAACCTAACCTCATATATTGCCTATGAAATGTCAAAATATGCAGTGCATTTTTCGGAACTTTAAAGTGTAATATCTTATTTAATACTTACTATTTAAACGTAAATTATCTTTCATTTTGTTATTACCACATTCAATAATATATTGAAATACTAATTTTCGTTGTATATGCAATGGGACCATTATCTTGGATTTAGCCAATCGAAACAAATACTTTTAGGCCGACGCCACACTAGGCGCTTCTTCCGTCGCGTCTTCAGTCACGTACGATAATCCGCGGCGGACCGCGCGGATAACAAACGCGCGTGCGGACAATCCGTCGAATGTGGCGCGTTGCATTTAAAAACATGAGACGCGACGCCACCGATGTTACGTTGACGTAAGCCAACGTAAAATCCTGCCTCGGTCTTTCTTTGTTTTCTATGCTAATATTATAAAGAGGAAAGATTTGATTGTGTGTTTGAATTGAATAGGCTCCGAAACTACTGGACCGATTTGAAAAATTCTTTCACATTCAGAATCCTGCATTATCCCTGATGAACATAGGCTATAGAATATTTTAAAAAATGTTAGGGATCCGTATGAAAACTTCGATAATGTAACCCAACGTGTGAAAAAATTACGAAAAAAAACCTTATATTGCGAACGCTGCGGAAATTATTGCCAATAGAGCAAAGTAATATACTACAGTTTTATAGAGGACATTAATATCTACAAAAAAGTCTGCGATACCATATATCTAAGTATTACAGTTATGTTACTATAACTTATGTTAACATTAGATGGAAACATTGTTTTTTAGAGAACAGCGGACCCTTTGTTTTCCCTCACAAACTTATTTTTTACTTAATCCTTAACCCGTGCAACGCCGGGTACGACCAGCTAGTCTTTTAGTAATTCTGCTTGCAATTTCACTTTACTTGTTTATTACTACTATTTTTCTCTTTAAATTCTTGTTAATTTTATTGTGTTTTCTATAGTGATTTTCCATTTTATTTGTACTATCATGTTATCTTTCGGTTTTGTATCATATTTTGTCAATTTTTACGTTGTTTCTCCTGAATCGGTGCATACCGGTGGTTTTAGCCTCTTCTGACACATGTGCTACATGTTTTTATTTTTGTTTTGTCCCTTTCCCTCCATGTGTTAATTTATTTTTGTCCCGTGTGATGTCTCCTCGGGTGTTCTTATGTTGTATTTTTTAGATTATAGATGTACTTTATTGTACTTTTGTAAAACCCCTTTTAAAAAATAAAGACTTTTTCGGATGGGACATTGAAGGTGTTGCGCGACCGACTCGCCTGGTCTTGGTTCTTGTAATGCTGGGACGCGAAGCCGGGCGGAGAGGTCACTTTAGCATAAAATAATGCCAACCAGGCGGCGAATGCGTCGGGCTGATATGGACGCTTCGGCGCATAAAACAGCCCTGGCTATGTGGTGGGTCACCTTCAATGACGTAAGTTCCGCGGGCGGAGAACCGAACAGACGCCGAAGCGAGCGTTCCGCCAGCGGATTGACCGATGATCCGCTCAGTGTGTTCGATAAGCGCATATTGTATGGAAAGAAATGTATACGCCTAGTGTGGCGCCGGCCTTAGAGGCTTTCTTGAAAACATCCTTTAAGGCCCGGTTGCGCCATCAGAAGTAAGAGTAAGAGTTAAGCAAAAAGCATAGATTTTTACGAAAACGAGTGTTTTGATTGGTGGAGAACGCAAAAATCTATGCTTTTTTCTTAACTCTTACTCTTACCTCTGATTGCGTAACCGGGCCTAAGGGATTACACTACTCTGGGAGCCATAAATTTGGGTAAAAAAATGGCCCCATTATGTTCATCCACATGGAGCTCCTCCTCCGGGACTAAGATGCAAATTTCCCGGTGCACGTTTCTCTGATACAGAAAAAAAAGATTATGTATTTATTTAGAAGTGGAATATCTATCTACGTATCTGAGATAAATGTAGCATAATATCCGATTAAAAAAAAGTTTTTTATAAAATTAAAAATTCTTTTTTTTTTATTATTTAATTATTTAACAAATGACTTATCAGATTAAAAAATCCGTATGCTACATTTAAGATATTTCAATTCTAAATACGTACATGACCTTTTTCGTCACGGACAAACGTACACCGGCGAATGTTGCACGAGAGCGGCCATTTTTTTAATTATTAGTATAAATTAATTATTTGTATTTCCATCTACTCTTAAAGTTGAATTTTTTGTCTCTTGATATATTAATATATTTGGTGTAGTTGCGCAAAAGTAGTTCTGAATTTCGGTACCATCATTAGCTTTGTGTTTGCTCGCGATCTAGTGAGTTTTGAATGTAAAAAAACTAACCCATAAAAACCAAGTTTTTATTATTGTAAAATATAACAACAATTAAAGACGGATTAAGACATATAACATAACAGTAAACTTACAGGAATTTAATATATTTCTAAAACGTCAGATATTTTGAGCTTCGATAAGACACTTCATGCTTTGAAGATTAAATTCTAAAAACATTTGTCAGTAAATTTAATCAAGATTTTGATAGATTTGTGAAATTCGTAGTGAAGTACCTATTACGTATACCGACGGAATAATTCAAATTTTAAATATTCCGTGACGTCGTCAGGCCGCTGTTGGTAGTAATCAAACATTTGTATGGTTTCCAATTTAAAAAAATCAATTAATTTTTCTAAAAATCCAAAATTATACTATAATTATTATTTTTTTAAACGAAAATTTGACAGTTGCTTGCAAAGTTTCAGCTCGATTGTATCACGGGAAAAGGGTTAAAAATCGATCCAAAGTTTTTTCGTCAGACAAGCAACCAACCGGACGCTACGAGTTAAAATAAAGGGAGTAAATATGCGAGTCAGTTTTATTGTTGCGTTGGTGTATTGATATGGTGATAATTTTTTATTTTTTTTTACATTTAATTCTTTAAACTGTCTTGAATATAACTGAAATGAATCAATTCGAACAGCGATATGGCGAAACAGCGACAAGACGAAATCATTGTTTTAGGAGCAGGCGCTCCCGCGTCAGTCCTGCGCAACACGCAAGCGATTTTTTTAATTCAAACTAATCTCTAACACTGGAGCTCTCTCGTCGCCCCAAATGGCGAGTCCTCATCCGTGGCCAGGAAGCGTTTTGCAACCAGCGGATCGGTCCAATCTCCCGTCGGATCGCGGCGGCGGCTTGCGCACTGCACTTTACCAGTTGCATCAACCTACACGTTTCACGGTCCGGTTGCTTTACTCGAGACTTCTCTTCTGTGATACGTACCGCAACGTATTTTCGGCGTCATATAAAGCCGATCGTCTAGCAGAATGAGCAAATTTCACCATTTTTTTTCACATCTTCTCTTGCGTTTTCTATCACATTTTTGTATGGAGATATCTCACTTTAAAATTTATTCATCAGATTACATATACTTTAAATACGAATATCTTGTTAAAATATCACAAACTGAATTAAATAATTGATTAATAAATTACCAAACCTTCGATGTTTTAAAAATGAAGAAAATTGCTCCACTTTGTGGGCTTTTTATGACTGAATGGTCTGTTGAGATGTCTTTTTTATTCAATAATATTACAAAGTAAATGTTTATCTTAAATTTATTACAATTATTGCAAAATCTGTTAGTTTGTTTACATGCAATTTATCTTATAAAAAACACTGTTTTTTAAATTATTTTCATTTTTTGTGTGCTTTTTTTATATAAACATAAATTGCAAGTAAACAAACTAAAAGATTTTGCTATAATTGTAATAAATTTAAAATAATCGTTTACTTTGTAATATTATTGAATAAAAAAAACATCTCAACAGGCCATTCAGTCACAAAAAGCCCACAAAGTGGAGCAATTATCTTCATTTTTAAAACATCGAAAGTTTGGTAATTTATTAATCAATTATATAATTTAGTTTGTGACCTTTTAATAAGATATTCGTATTTAAAATATATGTAACCTGATGAATAAATTTTAAAATGAGATATTTCCCTACAAAAATGTGATAAAAAATGCAAGAGAAGATATGAGAAAAAATGGTGAAAATTGTTTATTCTGCTAGACGATCGCCTTAACAGATCAACAAAAAATCATTGGCTACTTTAACTACTGCTAAATCCCCCAAAATACCACGGAATGTTCCTTAAACGTATCGAATCCTTTGTTTTTAACTATTACTCCACAAACGCCCGTAACACCGCGTCGTATTACGCTTTACACAATACTCGTATATTGCCAATGTAACGCGGATAACGCGTGAATCGCGGAGGATATGTGTCACCGTCGGAACAGGATTTACGATTATTTGATGGTACACTCAACATTGTAATTTTTTTTTTTTTTTCTATTTATTTTCTTTACATTTTATGATATTTAGTCCCATAAAACGACTAAAAAGACGTTTGTCTGTAGGTTCATTTTTACAATTGTAAGTTACACTATTACAAAATATTATTCACTTTATAAACATAAGAGATAAAAAACGAAAACAATTAACAAAAAACAACATAAAAGACATTTTCAGTACAAAGTTAAAAATTTTAAGCAAATTAAGAAAAGAGAAATAAATAAAGAAAATAGCAAATTAAAAATATATATTAAGGAAAAAGAAAGAGAAATATATATAAATATAAACATCACCAATTATTCAAAGTCATTATCATAATAAAACACTTAATATAGTTCATAAATAACTAATGTCGTTTTCTATTTTTCCACTTTTTAAGTTCTGACATTGACTTTGGAGTCAATGTCAGAACAATGTCAGTCAAATAAAATAAATACGTATTTAAATAATAATTTTGGAAAAAAAATTCGTAATACGAAAAAACCAATTTTCCAAAAAAAAATACTATTTAATTATTAATAAAAATATATTTAAAAAAGTTACGTACGTGACACGAAGTTACGCGGACGGACGGACGGACAGACAGACAAGGAAATTATTGTAATTGGGATACTCAACATTGAAAAATAGGGTTTAAGGAAACACTAGCCGCGAGCCTGTCACTATAGCCGAAACAATCTGATTATTATTTGTATCGGAATCAAGTTAATATTGCATCACCTCATATCCAAACTTATAATAGTACATAATATTCTTTTTCCCTCTTTATGTGTTATTTTACACATATTTTCATTAATATTAATACAAACACTACTGCACGCCGCCGGTACCTCACATGAGTTAGTCATTTTAATACTAAAAACTATAAAATACTCAATATCGTTTAGTGCCTTATTCATAAAATAAAAATGACGCGCCAATTGATACTTATGCGATATGCATTCCCATATAACTAGGAATTTAACACAGATAGGACTTCAGTACAATGTTTAATGTATTGGCAAAGGCATATAAACTTTTCTTATAAAAATATATTTCTGGCATTTAATTTCTTTTTCATTTCCATTATCCACACTTTTGCGCAAGCGAGCTTAGAGCGGTACGGTCACGTGTGCGAGATTTGATCGAAAAGAAATGTCTCTAAAAGAAGTGTTAGAGAGGAAAGCGGAATCCCATTCGGAGACGAGACCGCGCGTCCATTGTGACCGGCAGGGAGGCTGGGAGGTGTCGCCCGTGTTCCCCGCCAATTACGATGGCGGAAGACACCGCCGCAGCCATTCAGCCTCTCGATGTACCGGAAACTGCCAGTTGCCAGAATTACACGAGAGCATTCTGCGTACCTGACACAAAGAACATGTGGAACGAGTACCAAGTTGCGCAACCCGCGACAGATTCCGTGAACAAATATGCACTAAGTAGGTACTTACATAGAATATTATTTTTAAAAAACTAACCCATAAAAA
>JADDOH010016518.1:0-41145 GCA_016648135.1 Agrypnia vestita
TAAAAACTTGAAATATCGCGTTATTTACGAGTACGAGTTCCACCGTGGCACCAGTGCTGCAGAAACGGCTCGAAGGATTAATGATGTGTTTGGCGACGGTGCCGCAAAAGAAAACACAGTGCGTTTTTGGTTCCAACGTTTTCGTTCTGGAAATTTCGACCTGCAGAACAAGCCCCGTGGACGGCCGGAGACCAAAGTTGATAATGAAGAATTGAAGGCTATTGTGGAAGCGGATCCATCGCAAACCACACCCGAGTTAGCTGCAGGCTGCGGTGTTAGTGATAAAACTGTTTTAATCCACTTGAAGCAAATTGGTAAGGTGAAAAAGCTTGAAAGGTGGGAACCTCACGAATTGAGTGAAGCAAATCAACAAACGCGCGTTGACTGCTGCGTTGCATTACTCAACCGGCACAATAATGAAAGGATTTTAAATCGAATCATTACCTGTGATGAAAAGTGGATCCTGTACGATAATCGGAAGCGCTCATCGCAATAGCTGAACCCTGCCGAACCAGCCAAACCATGCCCCAAGCGAAAATTGACTCCAAAAAAGTTACTTGTGAGCGTTTGGTGGACTAGTGCTGGTGTCGTTCACTACAGCTTTCTTAAATCTGGCCAGACGATTACGGCAGATGTCTATTGTCAGCAACTGCAAACCATGATGGAAAAGCTAGCTGCTAAACAACCGAGGCTGGTTAATCGCTCTAGGCCACTGCTGCTTCATGATAACGCTAGACCACACACTGCACAACAGACGGCTACCAAATTAGAGGAGCTTTAATTGGATGTCTAAGACATCCACCGTACTCTCCGGACCTTGCCCCAACAGATTACCATTTTTTTCGAAATTTGGATAACTTCTTGCAAAGGAAAAAATTCAACTCCGATGGGGCAGTCCAAACCGCCTTCAAAGATTTTATTGATTCCCGTCCAAATGGTTTTTTTAGTAAAGGGATCGATGAACTACCTATGAGATGGCAAAAGTGCATAGATAGCAATGGTACATACTTTGATTAAATAAATATATTATAATAAAAAAAAATCGGCTTTATGTTCCTCCCATACTAAACGTCAATTTCATATGTAAGGACCTAATATTTAGATCTACTACTTAATTTTAAAAACTATTAAAAATTATAAATTTTTCTGTGTATCCTTCCTGTTCCCGATACGAATCGCCAGGATGACAGGATGGGGATGAAAAAAGGGGTGATACAAAATGGACTGTAATTTATGTCAGGGCAGGAAACATCACCACAGAAACTCACCACCACGGGAGTGTTCCTACTCCTTTCCGTTTCACTGCAATGTTCGATGAATTGGTTATTCACTTTACAGATCTTGAATCTGAAGCACTTTATACAAAATTGTTGCGAAGGCACGACATTTTCTTCAAAAAGTTACTCCGAGATGGTTAATTTGATAGATAATTGACACTGCGCTCGACGATAGACTTTGACACTACACTCGACAGCAAGCAGATTACGACAATTATAGAGGCGGGAGGGGGTTCGTGATATCAAATGCCAGATTCGCCTTGATGGTGCCTAAAATAGGCAACTACCAAACACTTCCTATTGATTCATGTTATTTGTTTTAAATATCATTGAACAACGTAATACTCTTGTTTCGGGATGAGGTTGCTTCCAGTAAAGACTTTGTTCTCGTAAGTATTTATTTGGTAACAATAACGGTTTAGACAATCGTTTATACAGTAACATGCGGTCCGGATAACAATGGTAGTAAAAGAGAGCGACTCGACATTCACGCGCCTTTTTATACATTCTCTCTCTCTGTCATGCAGTCTCTTTCTGGCGTCGCGACATACGTTCCTCAGATCTATTATAGTTATTAAAATAGCAACTTAATGATAAAATGTGTTTTTTATTAGAAATGCAAGCTATTTGTATGAATAAAAAGTTATATTTTTATTTTGAAATTTTGTTATGCGGGTACCAAAATACATATAATATCAAACAAAAATTAATATAATCTCATAAAAAGTTGTATGTTAGAACAGTATTTACCGAAATGGTTTTATTGTCATCATTTAGAAACAAATAAAATCCCGAAATGAATGTAGGAAGAAAGGGGTTGAAATCGTTGCGTGCAATTCAGCCTGAAGGGGGCCAGATTTGGGGGATGATTAATATAATTGGTGTATAAAAATTGCATTACAACGCTTAAACAAAAGGGGGAAGCAATGCCTACCATGAATTTTAATGTCGCTTCAAAAAACAGGGAAGTCATTAGATGCAAAACAAGATTGTTGAATTTCACTCCTCCTGAATACGCCAAGGGGTATTTTGACAAGTTCTGAATTGAGATTTTTGTTCCCCTATCTTGCGCTGCTTCGATACTAGTTGGCCGGTTAAGTAATAATCTAAAGTCATAAAATTCTTCTCTCGCCTTCCCTTTGGAGTTATTAAGGATAAACATCATGTAGTCGCTCCTCTGGAATTCGCAAGACGTGTCCAAGCCACCTTAATTATTTATTTCTGTTTATAATGTGTAAGAGTAGTAGTAGTATAATGTGTAAGGGTCTCCTTCACGCTATTACTTTTAACTTAGTCAAATAGTATCTAATACTCCTGCTGCTCCCTATAAAGTAACTTATTTTGGTAGTCTCCATACTCAGTCTCACTTTATCCGAAAAAATCTCTATTTAATGAAAATAAATAAATGATAAATACCTGAGAATGAGTAGAAACTGATTCACTATCACAATTTGTCGTAAGAGATCAATATTTTCTTTTTTTTAATTTTTACGCTTTGATAAGCCAAGAAGGCCAATTACAAAAGCAAAACACATCACAAAACAAACACCCAGGCTTGAGTAAATCATATTGATTAATTGTGACCTCACCGGGAATCGAATCCGGAACCCTCTGCGTAAGAAGTAAGTGTTATGCCTACTGGGTTACGAGGGCCACCTTCTTCCTCTTCTAGTCTACCTCTTTTAGTAGACCTTGGATCTGTGTTGTCAGTCCGACAAGTCAGGGACAAGGGCTTCTCTCCATCTCTTTGCTGGTCTCCCTGAAGGTTAGCGCCATTCTGGAGTCTCACGTATCACGGCTCTGGGAAGTCTTGTTTCTCTCCTCTCCTCTCTGTCCATCTCTCTGGACATGATCGCTCCAAAAATATTGTTGGAGGGATCACCTGCCCCATCTGTTCCATCGTGCATTTTTGATATTTTATGATACTTGTGATGTTTGATATAAATGCTTTGTTATTTTCTTTTCCTTATATTTTTCTGTTTTCTTTTGGTTATATTTTGTTATTTGCTTGTGATTTTATTTATGTATTTCTATTTCATTTGAATAAATTTTCATAACGCACCCCAGAGACAGTGGAGTGGTTATTGCTGTTTCCCGCCGCGTTGCACGAGACTTTTGCTTCGAAACTGCTTTAGCATTAAAACAATGCCTAACTGGATGGCGAAAGTGTAGGACCGATACGGGAGCCTTTGCTCGTAGAAAGGGCCTGGGTCTGTGGTGGGTCCCACTTCACTGTTCCATCGTACAATATCTTCTACATCGCAGGTTCAGCAGATTTCCGCATTGGGTATTCTGTCTATGAGGAACATGCCAGCAAAGAGTCTTCGTGACAGTAGTTCTGAGAAAGAATCTTTTGATTTTTGATTGGGTTAAACATTCTAAATATCTGGAAAGAAATTTTAAAAAAAGAATTATGAAAAATCTTATAATTCTACGGAACTACGTGTTAGCGAAAAACATGGGACAGAAAAAAAGTGGAAAACGCTTGAGAAAGCCTTCATCTAAACTTATTATTATATTTTGAAGAGGAGTGATTCGATTGTTTGTTTGCATTGAATAGGCTCCGAAACTACTGGACCGATTTGAAAAATTCTTTCTCATTTAGAATTCAACATTATCCCTGATGAACATAAGTTATAGAATATTTTCAAAAATGTTAGGGATCTGTATGAAAACTTCGATAATGTAACCCAACGTGTGAAAAAAATACCAAAAAAAAACTTATATCGCGTACGCTGCGGGAATTTTTGTCAATAGAGCAAAGTGATGTACTACAGTTTTATAGAAGAAATTAATATCTACAAAAAAGTCTGTAATACTATATACAGTTATGCTACAAAAACTCATGTTAACATTAAATGGAAACATTGTTTTTTAGAGAACAGGGGGACCTTTGTTTTCCCTCACAAAACTTTTTTTTTTACTTACTCCTTAACCCGTGCAACGCCGGGTACGACCAGCTAATCCATAATAATTTCATGCAAACATAAGTGAACTAATCTTACACGTGCATACATGAATTGATAGTATCACGTGTCTATAATATGCATCAGACAGTATCCCGGAAACATATCATACCATAATTATGGTATAATTTACTTGGCAATCTCGTGTATGCTTTTTGTTTCTGTTTGTGAATATGTTTGCGAGACGTATGATTGTGGATTTGATTGAAATGAGAAATAAATTAATTCATTCAAGATGTTAATACACAAAATTTTCCACATTCGTTTCATGGCTGTGTTTTCCTAGCGATATAAATTTGATATATTTTTAAAGTCCACTAGTTTGTGATGTGTCACAAACGATAATACAAACAGGAATATTAAAGTTTATCGAGAATAATAATTTAGGGTTATAAGAATTATTGTGCAGTCTATTGTACAGAAAAATAAATCGGGAGTCAGTAATTGAATTTATTAAAACATTATTAGTCGTATTCTAAAAAAGAATTAAACCATTTCAATTGAACAATTGAGGACTTCAGTTAAATAAATCATTTAATACGAAAAAATGAAGAACTTACGCACATCCGTCAATTTGACGGGTGCCGTAGAGATAGGGATATAAAAAATGCCCGTAAACCTAGTGTTAAATATTGAATTGTATTTCTGTCCCTAGGGTGCAATAGAATATTGAATTATGTAAACATTTATGTTTCAGTAAAAGCCGCTGCTTACAAATTAAGACGGTTTTTATTGTGAGGTGCATAATATAATGAATAATATTATAGCAAAAATAATATATATATTTACTGTTGAAATGAATTTTATTCATCAATAGTGCTGCTTAGCCAATTAGCGAGCGCTGGTTCTGATTTCAGCCGCGTCCTTTGCCTTTCATTTTGTGGCCTCGCTAACTTCAGCTTTGAAACCTTAATTAAATAGTAACTTTTATGTTAAAAGCAAAAACTTAAAGTTATTAATATTTACAAAAACACAGAATATATCAACTGTATCTATTTATTCAAACCAGTTGCCTTTCTTACTTGCTTGCTACATGTTACACAGCACCCAAATCACATAGGAAGATTACACGGGCATAGTCGCACTTAGTGATGAGGAAGATATTAAAATCAATATATAATTATTATATATATATATATATATTATTTTTTTTTCAAGTTTTCTCCACAACTAGCTACAACCACCCAACGGTGGTTATGGTGGTGGATAACCCTTGGTGTCACATCGAAAATATGCGAGTTTGGTGGGGGTGGCTGTGCGTGGGTGACGAAAATATGCTTTCCAGCACATTTTTTGTTGTGGGAAGGCCGCAAATGCTTCAATTGTTTTAAAATAGGCGCGCCGACTATGTCGGTGAGTCTATAAGGTTCCGAAAAAATCTGCTCTGGAAAGTTCTGGAAGGAGAAAGTTCTAGAAAATTCCCGAAATTCTATAAGGTTCTAAACTGAGTGTACTAAAAATCTCGCATGTCAAGCCGCGCGGGCACAGCTAGTAAACAATACTCTTTGTAACAATGTACGTCACTAATGTAAAAATGTTAAGCAATGCTATCAAGATGCTGCGCTAGACCACCAAATATGCCGTCAGATATAATTTTTTTTTAACCTTTACATTATATAAATATTTATATCATGAGACATGGATACATAAATGGAGGACTCCGTGAACTAGATTTTGTATGAAAGCGACAGAGACGGGAGTGGTATGCCAGTACCTAAGATTGTTGCGTTCTATCCCGCTGATAAATGAGATAGTTGTGTTAATCACCATCTCGCGTTGTCGTAATCAGTGGCTCATGATGAAAATTCTTCTTAAAATGGAGCTCCGGGTACAGTCGACCATCTTCATTGTTCGGTTTTGAAAATTCACATTCGCGAGTTCTGCCGATGAAAGCCTATCCATACAAATGTACATATACAATATACGAACAACGTATATATAAATACACCAAGGTTACCTGGTTCCCTAAAAAAAAAGAACAAAAGCATCCGGCCTGCTCCGCGCACAATGGAGCAATGAATAGAGCCTTTTTCTTTATTCTACATAAATATGTATTTCTAAAAATACTCGCGAAAGAACAACGAAATTTTGTAGATTTTTTCCAAAATTCACAATTTTTACTTCAATACACATTCGCGTTACCCCGCCCACGTTACGGTGGGGTCCACGTCATCTGATTCTAGTAATGAAAATACTCCTGTTGTTAGAAGTTGAAAATAAAAACGGGGATAAAATATTTTGAATCTGAGAGGTTAAATGTTGTTTTAATTTTTTATTTCTTTGTTATAAAATGCAACTGTGATGTGCACATAAAAAATCATTAAAACAAATTTGATGAATCACTTTTAGCACGTGGCGTTTTTCTTTTAACTCATGGCGTCTTCTTGCTTGCCGGCTTGCCGTCGAAAAAATTTTGGATCGATTTTTAACCCTTTTCCCGTGATCTAATCGAACTGAAACTTGGCAAGTAGACTCGTTGCGACGATCAAGAAGATCTATCAAATTTTCGTTAAAAAAATTAATGATTATAGTATAATTTCGGATTTTTTGAAATTTTATTGGTTTTTTAAAATTGGAATCATTAGAAAAGTTTGATAACTAGCATAGCGGCCCGATAGCGTCGCGGAATATTTTCTAAATTTGAATTACTCCGTCGGTATACATAATAGGTACTTCACTACAAATGTTGAAAATCTAAATTGACTGACAAATGTTTTTAGAATTTAATCTTCAAAGCGTGAAGTGTCTTATCAAAGCTCAAAACATCTGACATTTTAGAAATATATTAAATTACTGTAAGTTTAGTGTAATGTTATATGTTTCAATTCGTCTTTAATTGTTGTTATATTTTACAAAGAAAGGGAGTATAATTAAGACTTGGTTTTTATGGGTTACTTTTTTTGTTGCCTATAATGCAAACTGACATTTACCGACTCTCAGAGATTAATATTTCCTAAGAAGCTTACTGTGTTACTCATATAGTTTTCTTTACATGAATCAAAGAAATATAACACTCTCCATAATTCTGTTTGTTGATTTAAAGCTCTATGAATTTTGTACTGAAGATTATCTCTAATTATCTTTATCAAAAAAACCTTATTTTGTAATCATGTTACGTTTATAATTTCTATAAAGTGTTATTGATTGATATGGCGGTTATTTTGTGGAACAACATGATTATTTTGATTAACACTAAATTGATCTTTTTAATGGAGACATATTGATTTAAATTTATCACAACCATAGTTTCGAGATGAGCAGTCAGTCTCATCGTCTGGTGTAATTTATAGCTAACTAAATATTTTTATTTTGTTCTCTGGCGCCAAATACTTGATAGTGTAACTGTCGTCTCTATTGAAAATAGGATGTTTGTATATTTTAATAGACTCTCTTACTAATCTAGGTACATGATTCAGTTCTGTTGATAAGATTTTCGTGTTGTGAAATCTGATGAAATGACTGAGATTCCCAACTGAAAAAATCTGCGTTTCGTATAATATATCCATTTTATTTTATACATAAATATGTCCAACGACAGTAATAATAACCTTAACTCTTAATTTTTTTAGTAATTTCCGTTGTTGAGCCCATTTGAAAAATGTGAGCACTCAACAAGTTCACTACGCTGGTATAATATTGTTGCGACTACTGTTCACAATACTGGACTTCTGCGGAGATCCATTAAAGGAGTCATGTCCAAAAATGTGGACTTGCGTACAAAACTTTTTATGTATATAAAAGATTAAAAATAAATGTTCTCCATAAAAATATACAAAAAAAAATTATGTTGCCAGTTTATATATCTATGTCAAAAATTTATTATCTTTTACAGTTACATAGAAAATAATGTAATTACGGTAAATTCTAGATTATGGGGAGCGCCATGCGCTGGCCATTTGTTCCAGGGCAATCCTGACTTGTTAAGTTGAATGTTGCCAAATTGCCTTGTGTTTTATATAAAATTCTTCGAAGAGGTTTAACTAATCTTGCATGGTTTTTCGACGCCCTCTGTCCCTTTGCATTTAATACTCGTCTCATTTTTTTACTTTCCTTTACTTGCTTATTCGTTACACACGACAAAAATTTATCAGCGACTTTTTCTTTTCACGGAAGTCCAGTATTATTGCGTGCCGACGAAGGCAGGTCCGATCCCGGCTTATCTTCCTAGACTACAACTCAACTGTGGAGAGCTGTTCTTAAGACAGATGATTCGAGATCCCCGTGCAGTCGCTTGCGCGTATATTGACCAGACAACAATTGCTTCTTCAAATCGGATCGGGCGGACCTCCAATGCGCGCCCACAGACTTTTTTTGTTCCTTTTGTTATGTTACTTATGCCTTTTTACTTAATCCTTGAGGTTTTCTCCGGTCAGGAAATAAACACGCAAGCAAAACAATATTTTATTCCAAAAATCCTAAAATACTTTGTTTTCTAATATTCTTCTTTTATTTTTTTCTAATGCCTTCATCATCTCTTCACTTTTGTATTACTCATGTTGAGATCACTCATCATGCATTCATCTGGAAATCAAATTTACTGTAAACAACATCTAATATCAATTAAAACTGTTTTAAAAGTTACATTTAAATTGCCATCCTTTTCAATTTCTCTCAAAGTTGAGTTCAAACCAGCCCGGAACTATATTAAATGTTTAAAATATTGCATAGGTACTTTATTGGTTTGTTTTTCCGCATTTCAGGGACTGCGCTGCGAAAGTCAGGTAAGCAAAATAATATAAATGGAATTCAACTTTGTTTAAAAATGCTGCATTTTCTTTAATTTTTTTTTTTCACGAAATACATTTGAGTGGGCTCGCTGCATATTTAACCACGGGTAAACGCGTGCTGTCGAGAATTTTTTTTTGGCAAACAATTTATTACATGCAATTCTATTTGATATTTTATTTATCAATTGATAGTAAAATTATAATGGATAATTCATATAGCGCCATTTTCGTAAAAAATCTCCTCGGTGATATAGTTACTAAATGTATATATGGGAAAATATCACTGTAAAAACAAGAAGAACTGCACATACTCATGTGAACTTTGAACTAACACTCTGAAGCTTAAGAACAAATCATAAATTATATAATAAGAATAAGAATAAAAAATAGAAGAATAAGAATAAAAAATAGAAGAATACTCGTTGAATACACAAAATCCATACTTTAACGTTCGCAAAACGATATTCTCTATTAAATAGTCAAGTCAGTTTATTTTGACATTTAGTAGAAGCCAGAGATAAACGCCATAAGTAAACCGACGGCGATCCAGTATATTCATTATGTCGACCAGCAAAATAAATTACGAGAGTACCTACCTACAGGGCGTTCGAGAATTTTTGATGGCAATCGAGAGTGTTTTAGCGCCTACAAGTTTCTCGATAGCAAGAATTAGTCCAAATTATATGTTTTGCTGCTCCAGTTAAGTTTGTGGTCAATGACTTTTGTGCGGAATAAAATTTTAATTAATTTTTAATGTTTTATTTGTCTCCCACCGCGATCCAGTAACTATCTTGTCACGAGTCGTGGCTTTGTAAGACAAATGAAAGCACTGGAAATTAAGTAACGACAAAGTCACTTAACAAGTACAAAATTAATAAATTATTCTTTGGCTTGTTCCCTCTCGTCCTCTAGACGCCTTCGTTGTTATTTATACAGTAATTAAAATTTCAATTTGCTTTATTTATTAAATATTTTTATTTGTAAAATTAATCAAAATAATTCATATATTCAAATCGTCATACAAGTAAAAATAATGAGTTCTAATATTAATTAAGAAATCACTAAATATTAGAAAAAATATTGTATAATAAATAAATATAAAAAATAAACAAAAAAAAACTGTTATAATCGGATATTACTTTGTGGTGATTTACTCAAAATTAAATTAAACAATTTAATTGCTTTCGAAAAACTCACTTGGTCTAAGCCACTATATTTTTATTAACATCCACCGTTTTCGGAAGCACTGTTTATTCTTCTTTAAACTATAGACTAAACTTAAAAAAATGTATGCCACTGACAAAAATAAATTACTGTCAGTGGTTAAAGTGCTGATGGATCATCCAACTATTGTGGAGAGGGGTTAATAAGTGGTAGGGAGAAGGAAGAAGACAGATGATATGGTGATTGAGAACATATTTTAGAAGGAACTGTAGGATAGATTCTTCAGGTTATTTATTATAGATTCACTATTATTTACACTTCTTGATTTTTACGGCCTCTGAGAAATCTTCTTGTTCCCCTTTATTATCAATTTGGAGATAATTACTTTCAGCATTTCTTTTAAAACCAATGTTATTCTCTATAATGCGATTGTCAAATTCGGAAAAATTATTATTATTTAAAATTAAATAACAGAGTAACATCTACAATATAACAAATAATTATAAATAACGCTGCAAAATCTATGTCACTGAAAGGACCATAGATGTCTCTAGTACCTATGATCCCTTCAGATATTTGAAAGAATACAGATTTAGAACGTATATATACAACTTTCAAAAAATTTGATAATAAGTTAATGTTTTTACGGTGGAATTGGTGAATGTTGCAATGTGTTAAATGATCACTTAAGCCAGCTCATATTTTGTAGTGTTTCATTTGTAGGTTCGGGGTCACTCAGATGGTTTGGGCATGTTGAGCGAATGAATGAGGAAAGAATGGTAAGAAAGATATATAATGCAAGTGTTGACGGTGCCTGAAAGAGAGGGCGACCGCGGAAGACGTGGCAAGACCAGATCAACCAGATACTTGAAGATGGTCCCATTAGAAGCCTCAACAACCGGCGAGCTTGCATGCGAAGATGTATGAATGTGGATGAGGCGAGAGTTGTATGTCAGGACAGAAGAGTGTGACGCTCTATCCTCTCTGCCTACCCCCACGGGGCAACGGCGTGATGGTAAGTTAGTTACTTAGTTAGTTCATTTGTAGTTTACCCTGAAGAAGGCATGGTGGTTCCAAAACCGGTTTGTGTTACTCAAAATAGAGTGGTTTAAACCTAGTGATTAATTTAAAAATTAATAATGCAATAAATAAAAATCTTTTCATTTAATAATGACAATTGAATAAGTATGTGTAATCCGTGCGTACAACGCAATTTTTTTATTTATATTAGTGATTATGCCCGTAGAAACCAACACAATGAAACAATGTGCATCGTGCGCACGGTTTACACGTATTAATTTGGTGGTCTTTCTTAAATGGAAAGACCTATACTTACACGAAAGAGCAAGTCGGCAAAACAATATTTTTTGGACTATCCCAATTATAATAATTTTGTTATCTTTCCGTCCGTCTGTCCGTTCATCGTAACTTCGTGTAACGTCCGTAACTTCTTTACAGTAATTTTTTTCTAAATCAATTAAATTAATACTTATTCCTTAGAAACCGATTTATATAAGTACCGCCATTTTTGACGGGTTACAGATAGTATTGTGTACTTAAGTGTATATTAAAAGTAGCAAGTTATTTTTTTTTAAACTAAATATCAGGGCTGGAATGTTTTCAATGGCAACACAAAGGAAGAGCTTTTCAATGCGTGCTAAACGTCGCTTTACAATTGCAGATGTGGATGCACTTCTCGGCTGAGGAATGGTAGAAGCTTCAACAAAGCGTGCCTGCGGAATTTAAGTTATCTGGCTTTTGTACTACCATCGCGTATTTGCAGAAGCACGAGTGTGTTTCTCCAACTCTTTGATACGCCATCGAGTGCCTGGCTGTCGACGATGTCTGTATAAGTTGAAGAACTCCATCGTCGTGGCAAGTTGTGTGCAACACACACCACTTCTGTAAACGCATTAGATTCATATGTGGGATATAAAAATAAAGGCAGCAATATCTAAAAAATGTTTTGAATGGAGTTACTGAATTCTAGATTTAGATCTATCCCTTCCAAAATCATGTTTCCTATAAATTTATAGGTTGTGTTTTCTATAAAATCTCTAAATCAGTACATTATAAATTAGTTATCCTCGATGACTGCATTCAATTTTTTTTGGATATTGCTCCTTTTCAAAGCACATAGAAAAAATAACGAGCGTAAATCTTTGTTTATTAAATTTAGTTAGACTGAACATTAGTGTTGTGATTCTAAGAAACAAAATTGTTTCTTAGAATCGTGGAGAAAAACTAAAATATACATTAATTCTTATAATTTTTCAATTATTTTCATATAAATACAAGTTTTTGAAAGTAAAATAGTTAGACTGATAATATGCCCTCCTAAGGCGTATTGCGTTTCATAAAAATTAAAAATGTAGAACCAAAAAATAATTGTTTTTATTTACATATTCTGTGTTATTATCGAATTTTAACTTACCTCCAAATCAGTAAATGTTAGGATCAGCACAATATATGTTAAATATCATCAGTGAGAATCGATCTTATTGAAATGAGCTTACATGAGAAATTAAATTTACCAAATCAAATACTTTTAATCAGTCGAAAGGCGAATGACGGAATGAGCAAGTCCTGATTAGGCTTCTTTTCAATCTCTGATTTTTATTTATTTTCTTTAACAAACAGACCGTCAACAGGTCATGTTAGGGCTAATCTAGACCCATGGTCACCATAAATACAGCATACATGCGAACATCGGAAGATCCTGTATTTATCAATGCGGTAATTTTATCAATCCTCTAAATATTTATACTTGCTTATTAGTTGATGTCTTATTTTTTATTTTTATTTTTTTAACAACAGACCATCACTAAGTCATTAATGGTCCTAGAGTGACATTTAAGTACAAAGTACGTGAACATTTGAATATGATATAGTTACACAATACACTTTTTAGGGTAATTAAATAATAATAATTAATAATAATAAATGATAAAATATATTGAGAATAATCTTCAGAATTACTAATCACTAAATATACAATTTTAGGAATAAGTTCCAGGTTAATAATTTCTTAGACAATACACTTTTTATGATAAATAAAAATACATAATGTTTTGATTGTAGAATGAATTGTAAATAATATTTTTTAAAAAAGTATCGCAAATCCTAACTAAAATAAAATGTTAGTTTTTGCATAATACACAATTAATAATAAAAAAAATAAAAATAAATTATAAAAAACTAATCCACGAAAACCAAGTTTTTATTATACTCCCTTTCTAATTTACTAGTGGAAACAGGTTTGGCGCTTAACCTACGCGTTGGGCGACACTACGAGTAATAAAAAAATTCTAAAAATCCAAAATTATACTATAATTATTAAATTTTTTAAAACATAAATTTGTTAGGGCATTTTTATCATCGCCACGAGTCTGTTTGGAAAGTTTCAGCTCGATTGGGTCACGGGAAAAGGGTTAAAAATCGATCCAAAGTTTTTTCGACAGACAAGCGAACAAGCAGACGCTACGAGTTAAAAGAAACGGAGTAAAAAGTGTCTTAAAGATAAATTAATTATAAATTATATTAAGTATAATATAAATACTAGGTATCTCAAATCGATCGTCATCAGATTGTACTCCAAAATGTTTAGCAAGACCATTTAAAAGACACACAAATCCTGATTAAGTCTGAAAATTCATTTTTACACTTACACAGGGCACAAGTTCTAAACTAGACCACGTGCAAATATCAAGTTCTTTTAAAATTCCTGACCTTTAAAAGCAAAGGTATAAAGAAAACCATTTTCACAGTTTTTCCCACGGCGCAATTGCAACATAAAAAATGTGAAACTACGCAATTAATGTTGGAGCCATAACAAAGAATGTTAACTAGTTAACAAACTCATCAAACTTTGGTAATGTCAGCGAGTCGTTAAATCCTAGTTCTCGTTATTTTTATACGCCTCGTAAAAAGGCTTGTTAGTTGGTCCAAGATATTATAAGCATGAAAAAATAGCGCAAACACGTGAGCATGTATGTTTAAAAAGTTAAGCGTGTTCGCAGAATGCGGGTCTTCGTGCCAACACCGATGTATGACAGCGAAACTTAGACGAAACTGTATTATGCTCACCTTAAAATTGATGCTGATGTTCTTGACCCGTTCATCATTTAAAAAGTCACTCCTACAACATTCATTTCCTTGACAACGATCTTAACCCATAGAATACTTAAATTCAACACTTTATTCACATTTCGTACATGTACTGGAACAGGCCTAAAACACTTGTAATTGGGACAGTAGGCTGATTTTAAAATAAGTATTGTCATTTTAAATATCTTGTAGTGCCAGTGTTTTGTTAGTATCTCGTTCAAATTAAAATCTATACCTTTAAAACTCAATGTCTGTCTGTTTGTCTGTCTGTTCTCTATACAAATCTACACCGTTTGTCCGATTCGATTCAAATTTTGCATACTTATGCTTTAGGACCCGGCGGGTAACATAGGCTACATTTCCTCCCTATTCTTTTACCTCTTTCCCTCCTCCTGACTTATTTTCGATGCAAATCTGTACTGTTTGACCGATCGGACTCAAAATTTGGAAACTTATTCTTTTGGACTCGGCGGGTAACATAGGCAACATTTCCCTCCTATTCTCATATCCCTTCCTTTTCCCATGATATATTTTCGATTTTAACGATAATTGATAGAAATCTCACAGAGAAAGTTGTGAAGGGGAAAATGTTTGGAAGTATTTATATGGTAGCCACAGGGCTTGTATGACCTGTATTAACTGGCTTACGGACGTATTAGCTAGATCATTTTATACAATGCAATATTCACTGATTCCACCCTATCAAATTTTTTAAATACATATGTTATTTATCTGCCTTATTTCAAATATTTAGATAAATTTTGCTATAGCCATTTATGCTTAAGCCATAATTATATACTTCTTTCATGCATTTAAATTAATGATTATCTCTCTGTGGACAAAATAAAATAATTGTGTTGCTATTTTAACACACCAGGACAGAAAACCTTATTTTATTAGGTTCTTGCCTCACAGTAATTATCTATACATTGAGCCACATTTTTATTAAATTGATTTGAAATTTTAGTGAGTACGTGTCGTCTTAAATCAAAGGCTTCAGAACCTCGTTTTTAAGGCTCTCTTTTTGCAAATGACATCCATTAAGTGAAGATTAAGCCACCCCTTGATTGACAGTGACATCACCCTTTGTCTCTGTCTAATGATGTCAGCGGTTTGACGTTTCATCGTCCCGCCCACACTCTTCCCCCCCTCCCATACATAATACCTCTCAGGGCGGCCCCCTCTGCCTGTGCCAACTTCCAAACAGTTAATGTATTCGTTTATAAGTTTGACTAAATAATTGTGATATCTCAAATTTAATGAGGCTTCATCTCGTGTACTTACTATTCATTTCAAGTTCGCGGTCCTACTAATAAATAATTTAACTTGTTAATTAATTTGGTTACATAAATGTAATAGGTAGGTACATGGATTCATTAAAAAATGTTAAATGCAAATTAGACAAATATTTAAGATGAGTTATAGATGTATCCGAGAGAAGAACTTTTTTATATGAGAAACTTATATGGAAGTCTTTTTATACGATGGCCCAGAGCTAAAAACCTGTATGAGCTGGTTTAAGTGATCACTCTATACAATTCAACGTTCACCAATTCCATTGTAAGAACATACACACATTATCAAATTTTTTAAAGTTCTATATACCTATATTCCAAATCTGAGAACTTTTCGTTTATTTGGACTACGCTAGAGGCATCCGTAGACTTTCGCAGCTCATAATGATACTTCTATATTTTCATAGTAGAATATTATGGAATATTCTTTTTAATGAAAGTACATATGATATTCTTCCGAATTATTTAACGAGTATGCTAGAATACGTCCGAAAATCAGTATTTCAAATTTACTAACTCCTTTCATACACCAGTATATATTTTAACAATATTTTAATATGTAGTTATGTTCTGAGAACATACCTGCACATGAAATATTGTTACACAAAATACGTTTAAAATACAATTTTTATTTAAATTTTGTATTATGAACACAATATTTGAGTTATTTATAATTACTATAGTTTTGAGAGGAGCAGATTTTTTCATCATCAGCTCGAATCTATGGTAATAATTAATAATTTAAATATTGTTTGCGTACTAAAAATTTTAAATACAAATTATGTTTTAAGTCATTCAAGTATATATAAAATAGGTTTATTAAGCGTAGCAAAATTTGCCATCGCAACTGTGTTAAAAATAGGTAATTGCATGATATATTCAAATTGAATTGCTTTCATGTGTTTGCCTTATATATTATTTTTACTTAAAACCAGGTGCTTCTAAACTTCATTTTAAAAATCAAAAAGATATTACATGTGATGAGTATCAATCAATCCCAGTACCCTTTGCATGGTAAGCTAGCACTCTGCCGAATAAAGCAATACTCTAATGGACTTGGTATCGAATTTTCATATAATAGTAAAATCATTATTTTATTCTTATAACACAATTTTAATTCAGATGTTTTATTAGATTTGAAAAATTGTCACCCGTATAAACTTTATAATAATTTCGCAAAAACAATATTTTAAGACGATAAATATAAAGATGTTACTAAAAAAATTACGAAAAAAAAGATTGTCAAAAAAAATCAAGAACCTCATAGCAGAATACCTAAATGACCATAAATATTAAATTATTGTAAATAATAATTACACAAAATACTTGGAAATTAATCAAGAAATACCTCAAGGATCAGTATGAGAACATATATCGTTTAAAACCAAATTTATTAATCAATTATAAAGTCATACAGAAAAATCAAATCAACGAAAAAATGTTTGACTGCTACCGGGAATGATTTTTCTGTATGTCTTTCTAATTTGGTTTTAAATTTCACAGAACTTATTTCTGAAAAAAAAAATTGTGTATTATATATATAAATGATATGTCCAAAATACTTAAAACTGTGCCTTAATTCAGGCTGTTTGTCAACAAAACATTATAAACACTCAATTATCTTTGAAGAAACACTTTGAATTAATTAGTAAGAAAATTACAAAAACTAACTAAACTATAAAAAAATTAAAAAATTGTCAAGAAACTGCGAGAATAATTTATAAAAGAAAAAGTGCTCCTCATTTTAAATACTTCCCTAATATTTTGTACCTAGAAGACAAAAAAATCGAGACGCTCTCCGCTAAATGGCGCCGTAAAACTATAGTTTTATATATTAGATATATATATATAATATATATTCTATATCTATATATATATTATATTTGATATTCATTATATTAAACATATGACAAACTGCACAGCAGTCTTACGATATGGTTGCCTTCAATATTTGACAATAATTTTTATTTTATAATGAAGATAGTAAGTCATTATCGAGTGTTGCATGTTTTTTTACAAGTGATACATGATATAAAATTATAAATTAATGTAAGATTAGGCACATAGCTTTAATATATATTCTTTTAGCTTGTACTTTTTTGAAGCCAATGGAGTTTTTTTGGTTTGCATCATCTCAAAGAATTTTTTATCTAATTTATTAAAGATTCTTGGCACAATATGATCTCTTTTTCTTTCGCCATACACAAAAAAAAGAATATTTATTCAACGTTTGTTTAAAAATAAATATCCTTCAACTGGATTGCTAAATACTTGTATCCACCCTTCACAAATCCTCTAAGCCTTCCTGGACATGAGGGGAACAATAAATGCACCCTGCGTTCGCTGTGGAGGATGGTTGGAGACGAGAGGAGTAAGATACGGACGTGACAAGTAAAGAACTTGTCGTGGGATTGACGACAAAGTTACCCGGTGTTAGCAGCTCTGCCGGAAGCTTATGAATTTGCACCTGGTGATGATTTAGATCACCAGGTGCAATTTTACCTATTAGGTAAAATGGTTGCGTAAAATTTCTAAAATTTTATTGCGTAAAATGGTTGACTTTCTGTGAATGTGGAATTCTTTAAACAATTTAAAACACATTGAAATCACAGAATGTTAGTAATCTTAGTAAATTTACGGTCTACCGGTTTCGAGACGTACCCGTTTCACCTACTTTAGACCCCGCCCCCTCTCACTCTCTCTCGTTAGATCCCTGAATTATTCAGCAGTTCAATTTCTCTGACAAGATTAACACGCATGTGAACAATAGTGGTGATAGTTTTACAATACTATGGTTGTAGTGTATAGTGTTGTGAATGTAGTAGTGTAGTGTTGGTCCTGACGAAGAGACGGGTACGTCTCGAAACTGGTAGACCGTAAATCTAGTAGTGGTTTTTACTAAGTTTACTAACATTCTGTTATTATGTCTAACCACAAAGTTAATGCTTTAAATATTAATAATATTAATAATAATATTAAAATCAATTTTTGTCTATGCTTTTGCGAGAAGTGTGTAGAAGCCTTGACGCGTTTGTTTCGATAAACAACCTGTTATGATATTTTAACAATCTTATCGAAATTCAAAGGGCATGGAAAGTAAGTGGCGTAATTGTTTTGGTTTATGGAGAATATTTGGCTTACAGGATCGCAAATTAATAATAAGTATAAAGTTTTTTCGGTACATGAAAATTTAAACAAGTTTACTAAAAAAATCGCTTTTTTCAGAACAACACCGTAAGTTCTATGTTTACTTTATTTTATGCGGTTATCTTTTAATTTTGCTAGTACGGATTATTCATGATGAAATAAATAATGGTGCTCTGATTATATTTATGTCCAGTGATGTAAGTAAATTAAAAGCTTAAAATTAAAATTAAAAATATTAAAAGCTCAAACGACCTATTTCTTCGAGTAAGCACACAGTATCACGAAATCAAATCAGTTAATTAAATTTGAGCAATTTAAATTCTCTTAATTTCACAATCATGTGATTTAGACGGTACATAATGAAAAATATATAATTTTATCAGTCTATTGTACTTTGTTTACATATTATAATAATAAATCTATTGTAGACGCCAAAACAATTAAAACATTTTATGCCAAAATTAAACAAAAAAAAAAAAATTTCTTTCTTCAATTATTTTTTAACGAGAATTCCCACTTAATGCTTCCGATGAGAGAATGTCGAATTATGTATGTTCACAATACGCTACCTTTGGATGATTTTCCATGGCTCTCTATCACTCTGCGTGAACTTGTCCATATTATCCTTGAAAGTATTTTATCCAAGATACACACAATATTTTTCATACTTTGGTAGGGTAGACTTTTGGAAGTGAATGAGCCCTCCGATTTTGGATAGAATTGAACTCAAGGGTCACTACTCCGTTTGTAGAGTCGGAGATCTCTGTTGTTGTTGATGATGTAAAAGTCGCGGTGTTTGAATAGTATTTATTGGAATGTAATAATGACAGAAGTTACAAGTACAATAATTATAGGTACACAATGATGAATCGATAGATGATGAGAGCTTCCGCTCGATAGGTAGCTTCCTGAGAAGTGAGGCTTCGATCGGGGAACGCTTTGCCGTAAGAATGACACTGGGCGAGTGAGATACTCGGCTCTGCAGACGCCGGCTTATATAGTGATCCAGAACAAAGGGTCGGGGTTGTTATGATTTCGTCTTTACTCGGCCGCGCGTGTAGATATTTAGTTTAGATCAGCAAGGCGAGTTTCCTCGCTCTCCGTGCCCCCTGCTATACATTGCCTCTGTACTCGGTCATTGGTCCGGCTTACTTTGTCGCCTGTTTGCTGTCCTCGGCGTTCTTGCCTCGGCCTTTGTATCGTTGGCGACGGCCTGCCGTTTTCGATGTCAGCATATGCGGTACCCCATTACACGGGCTTGTGTGTGTATGCGTCTTGGGCTACCACAGACTCAATTATAAAATACGGCTTAAAACGTTACGGACTAATGTTTCAAACAAATTAAGACTAAGTAAAATAACTACAATTAAGAAAAATTGATAATCAAATAAAAATAATAAAACAATACGCAGTACGTAAAAATCAGTATGATAACCCATTTATATCATGTAAAATCTTACCGATACAAAAAATTTTCGTCACAAACTAACACTGGAAGAATAAGCAGAGACAGATATAAATTACAAAAACAACACACATATATACGACAAATGAGGAATAAAAAAATAGAAGTTAAAAAAAGTAACAGTAATTTAATATATTTATATATAAAATGTCAGATGTTTCGAGCTTTGATAAGACACTTTATGCTTTGTGTAGTGAAGTACCTTTTATGTATATCGACGGAGTATTTCAAATTTAGAAAATATTCCGCGACGTTATCGGGCCGTCGTTGCTAGTAATCAAACTTTTGTAATGATTCCAATTTGAAAAAACTATTAAAAATTTGAAAAATCCAAAATTATATTATAATTATTATTATTTTTTAATGAAAATTTGATAGATCTTCTTGATCGTTGCCACGAGTCTGTTTGCAAAGTTTCAGCTCGATTGGATCACGGGAAAAGGGTCAAAAATCGATCAAAATTTTTTCGACGGCAAGCCGGCAAGCAAGCAAGCAGACGCCACGAGTAAATATAAAGGGAGTAAAAACAAATCATTTTTACGGAAACCGGACCAAACAGTACGTAATTCTATAAATGTTTAATAAAATAGAAAATTTATAGAAAAAATAATATATAACAATAGTTAAAACTTTCATGTACAGTACCTCCTATTAATATTTTAGTTTATTTTTATTAAGTATTCTTAAGTTGTATTTTTAAATAAGTAACGTCTTATATCTTGCACATATCATAGCAGATGATAATTTGCATTAACCACCAATATCTCCTATCTTCACATAGAAGCTATCGACTAGTATACAATAATAGTACAATAAGAAGACGTAAATTTATATTTTTATTTTATTTTCACAATTATTCAAAAGGTAAAGAGAAATTAACCAGATTTTTTTAGATACGTAAAAAAAGTAGGAAAATAATATAATTTATTAAATCAAAACTATAACAAGATCCTGAAAAAATGGTTCACGAACGACATATTAATATTATACAATATATATATATACAATAAAAAATAAATGAATGCTCTTTTTAAATGATTTATAAGTTGTCTAACAAATATCGTTAAAAAATTAAATTATAGTATAATTTTGGATTTTTCGAAATTTTAACGGTTTTTTTAAATTGGAAACGATACAAATGAGAAAGGAGCCTGACATGTGGAGAAGGCGCGTAACCTGTTGCAACTAGTCTGACTCGAGCCATGGGTCCGATCAGACGGTTTAGCCGACGCCGTGCCCCCCTATACCAATTATTACGTTTTCAATATTCTTTGAGTTTTAAGGATAATAATATAGGTACATGGAATAGATTTTCCACTTAAACTTAAAGCAAGAGGAATATGTTGATAGAATATCAAACTGGAAACAATACAAATAAGAAAGGGAGTATAATGAAACTTGGTTTTTATGGGCTAATTTTTTATTTTATTTCCAAAAATTTATTTTTTGCCAGTTCCAGGCACACACTTGAGAACTGCTGCTTTATAGTGTAAAAAATACATTTTCTAAAGGAAATTCAAAATTTTGAAAAATTATCCATTCACAGCCCTTTGAATGGAATGAGAGGGAGCGGATTCGAACTTCTGCTAAAATAATATTAGGTCCTTTCATATGAAATTGACGTTTTTCCGTACTGGCAAATTTGATCTCAAATATCTTCTCATTGGTTAGGAATTCCAAATCCAAATTTATACAGCTATTTACTCATGTATTTGTGTTTTGAAAATTAATATTCATTTGTTTTTTCCTCAATTGTTTTTTTCTTTGCGTCACTCAGTTTATAAAATGAAAAACTTGAAATATCGCGTTATTAACGAGTACGAGTTCCACCGTGGCACCAGTGCTGCAGAAACGGCTCGAAGGATTAATGATGTGTATGGCGACGGTGCCGCAAAAGAAAACACAGTGCGTTTTTGGTTCCAACGTTTTCATTCTGGAAATTTCGACCTGCAGAACAAGCCCCGTGGACGGCCGGAGACCAAAGTTGATAATGAAGAATTGAAGGCTTTTGTGGAAGCGGATCCATCGCAAACCACATCCGAGTTAGCTGCAGGCTGCGGTGTTAGTGATAACACTGTTTTAATTCACTTGAAGCAAATTGGTAAGGTGAAAAAGCTTGAATGGTGGGTACCGACCGCTCACGAATTGGTGAAGCAATCAACAACGGCGGCGTTCACTGCTGCAGATTGCATTACTCAACCGGCACAATAATGAAGGGTTTTTTAATCGAATCATTACCTGTGATTAAAAGTGGATCCTGTAACGATAATCGGAAGCACTCAATCCAATGGCTGAACCCTGCCGAACCAGCCAAACCATGCCCCAAGCGAAAATTGACTCCAAAAAGTTTACTTGTGAGCGTTTGGGTGGACTATTGCTGGTGTCGTTCACGTACCGCTTTCTTAAATCTGGCCATACGATTACGGCAGATGTCTATTATCAGCAACTGCAACCATGATGGAAAAGCTAGCTGCTAAACAACCGAGGCTGGTTAATCGCTCTAGGCCACTGCTGCTTCATGATAACGCTAGACCACACACTGCACAACAGACGGCTACCAAATTAGAGGAGCTTCAATTGGAATGTCTAAGACATCCACCGTACTCTCCGGTCCTTGCCCCAACAGATTACCATTTTTTTCGAATTTTGGATAACTTCTTGCAAAGGAAAAAATTCAACTCTGATGGGGCAGTCAAAACCGCCTTCAAAGATTTTATTGATTCCCATCCGAATGGTTATTATAGTAAAGGGATCGATGAACTACCTATGAGATGGCAAAAGTGCATAGATAGCAATGGTACATACTTTGATTAAATAAATATATTATAATAAAAAAAATCGGCTTTATGTTCCTCCCATACTAAACGTCAATTTCATATGTAAGGACCTAATAGAAACAATGGAATTTGCTTTTGGTCCTCAGGCAAAAATTATGCCGATTGCATAAACAAAAGCCGGGTAAAGGCAGCCGAGGTATGAAACAATAGAAGTGAGGATGG
Source organism: Agrypnia vestita (assembly GCA_016648135.1). NCBI lineage: Eukaryota > Metazoa > Arthropoda > Insecta > Trichoptera > Phryganeidae > Agrypnia > Agrypnia vestita. The sequence continues at coordinate 23,148 of JADDOH010016518.1, forward strand.
TTGGATAAAAGGAAAAGAAGATCCACTAAATGTATTGTACACTGTACATAAAACACAGACCTAGAATAGCTTAATTAGCTCAAAGTTACAATTTTTACAGTACACTACAGTCAATGGGTTCTTCTCAATTCTTAATATTTCTTTCAAGCAAGCGGAAATGATGTAAAAAAATAAATGTGTAAATAGCTTAAAATATTCATCACATAAAACAAATGCCTTATACAAAAATCTTAATTATAAATCTATTTATCGAAACTCGACGTTGTGACAATTTACACAGCTACACGACTTTATATTATTAGTTCTCGACGTCATTTCTGTTATTCTTGTACTGTTAAATGTCTATTTACTGTTCATTTTTCAGCGAAACGATACTTTTTCAATGTAAATTCCTACATTTTCAAAAACAGTCATCATTGAAATATACTGAGACAGAAAAAAAATGGACAGTTTATGAAAAAATCATAAAAAAAACGCGTTGAGACTGACTTTGAATAAATGAATTGTTTTGGCTTTTTTACTCTCGCAAACATAATTTTTTTTTTAAGTTAGATATTAGAAAAGAAATATAAATGGATATATGAAATTGATATTATTATACTCGTAAGTACAAAAATTCAAATTTCGGGTTAGGCATGGTTGTCAATTTTGTCAACTACGAAAATGAAATATTTTTCTTTTCGCTAATGAAAGCGTAATAGCTCTTTTACAATAATTTAAGCCTTCTTTTTTTGGCTGTCACCATTCATAAATTTTTGAACTAATATTGTTCAATCTAGTGCCAATCAAGTGTAAGCTGCACATAATCCTATTTGATAAAAAAACTTTAAAATATTCATTCCGTATCAATTTGTTACGCAGATATTAATTTTGCTAACACGAAAAATTTTCCTACACAGATTTTCATACTTGCTCGTCGTATTATAAAATGAATAATATTTTTATGAAATATATTTAAAAGTCTTGGAATCAATTAATTTTAACTTTTTTCGCTTGCTAATACACCTCCTGAATCATGAAAATATAATGTGTCTTGATATTTATTTTATTTTTTTCATTTGCCTATTGGTTTTCTTACAACCGTATAAATCTTGAAAAAAAAAAACAATTATTGTTGTACAGAGTCTTGGGACAATTACAAGAAAACACGTATAAAAAAAATACACCAGGATTGAATAAAAAATAAGAAAAACCAATATGTCAAATAGTGAGTTTGTGTATATTTTTTTTAAATCAACGTAAATATAGTGTAATAATAGTTCTGAAAAAATATTTGGGTTATAAAAATAAACTAATGAAGTTTTGAAATCCAGCAGGTATTACAAAAATAAATTTGAGGAACCCTGCAAACACCCTCAAAAACAGGTGAATATTGTTAGACAAATCCTTCCTTTTCCAAATTATTCACAAACCTACTGTTTTTGCTAAAATCACCAGCTTGCTACCCTTCCACATCCTTTAAAGATCTACCAGACAGAGCTACTTCCTTTCCATTTTAATCTAGTACACCAATGATAATAGGAAATCATCTCCCTTTTGAATTTAAACGGTAAATTTAATACCAAATATGAAAAGTGTCGTCGTATACTGAGGCAGATCCTGGAAAATTGTTACCCTTCCTGACCATATACATTATACATATACATTATGCGTATTACTTATTATTACTGTCAACATTACTTTTCGTCCTTATTATCACTTATATTCTTTTATGCGTTATCCTGTAATGTGGGATACATATAACTACTTTTGTGTATTTTTTCTTACCTTGTATTTATGTCTTCCTGATGGATAACCAAATAAATAAATAAATAATATATGAACTAGTTTTAAAGGCTCAAAATTAAGTACTCTTAAAAGTTAAATAAGTTTGAATTGCGGGAAACCGACGGTTACTTTTAACAAATAAATATTTTGTTACTATTAACGATCTTTCAGGATTTTACCATGTAATCCTGATCGTAAATAAATAAATAATATTGGAAATAGTCTAATAGGCTCAAAATAAAGCTAAATAAGTTTTGAATTGTGGGAAACGAAAGGTTACTTTTAACGAATAATTTTTTTGTTACTATTAATAATCTTTCAGGTTTTTACCATCTAAACCTGATCGTTTATAACGTTAATATTAATAAAATAGATGGTTCAGTATTTGCAAAAAACATATAAAATTTTTAATCTATACAAGGTTCAAATAATAATATGAAGTTGTTAAATGCAGAAAATATTTCATATTTTGAAATTTATAACGGTAAAAGTGAAGCCGTTGATTTTTCTATTTGAAAAGTGTAATTTCTGAACAAGAATATCACGTATGTAATTAATAATACCTACCTCAAAGAACATTTTAAATTTTATTCTTCTTCTTCTTCTTCCTCTTCTGTACTTATTTCCTTGTTGACAAGCACCTCGAAATAGATGTTCAGAAGTCCTGAATATATAAAAAATGAATTAAAAAATTGACACAGTTTTCAGATGTCCGTGAACTTGTTAATTATTTGGAAGAATGTCATACACATATAAAAAAATATTGCTTTAAAAAAAAAAAAAAATAATAATATGGGTATTTCATTGCCAATGGCGACATCTGTATTTGTTTACGGAAATGACAACATTTTCAGCCAAAAGTGGCGATGGTAAAGATACAAAACACATATGGAACGAGGTATGCATCTTTAGCATAAAAATACACAACCTCCAAAAATGTCATATGTGGTATTAAATCGGTGGATGCGGAGATTGTCATAAAAAAATTTAAACTCAGTAAAAATATCACCAAGGATCATCAATAAAGTAATATTGAAAAAAAATCTACCTTTTCAACAAAAGATCTTTTTAAATTGTTTCCAGTACCAAACGTGGAAGATATTTTCAAGCAAGTTTCCATATTTAAAATATGCAAAGAAAAAAATCTTACAGCAAACCAGGAATATTTCAAGCTTATGAGAAATGGAAACCAATCTAAGTTTAAAAAAACACAAATGCAGAAGTACTTTTTTTTAAATAGAGATGCGAACACGGATTACGTGTTGCATCAATATTCTTACTATTTTCAAACAAAGCTAAACTCTTGTGCTATGAAAATAGGTCTAACTTGCTGGTTTGGAGTGAGAACTCGCTACCTTTGGATCACGAGGCGAGAGCCCTAACCACAAGACCATCGAGCTATTTGTACTATATTTATTCTACAACACTATATTTATAAAGCCATTAACTACTTCAATAATTTACCTAACGAGATACGCTGCATTAGTAACCTAACTCAGAGCAAATCAAAAAAAAATCAAAATCCTCCTAAAATCAAACTTAAATTCATAAATCATTTAAACCTATAGCTTTTTTCAAAATACTTCTATACTTCATTATCCAATTACCTTTATTACCGTATTATTAAATGACTCGCATATGTACCTATATATCTAATAATAAGAACTGAGGCTCCCTTATCAGACTCAAGAGCTTCTCTTCACTATAAGGTCTACATGACTACAAAGTATTTAAAAAAAATTCAATTTGATATGTTAACATATAAGAATTTTATTTGTACCTATATTAAATAAAAAAAATAAAAAATCATGGGTGGCATTGTGAACGTTACATTGTGTAAAGTGACCCCTCAAACCAGCCATACGATAGATCGTAAGCCCTATGGACAGCCAAAAAGCTTTCACACCTACTATTCTACATAAAAAGGGGCTTCGTCTCTATGAGACATCTGCAATATATTTCGAAATAGATGGACTATGGACTTTCCAATATATTGCTTGAGACTTTAAGCCACAGTGTCTTTAGGCTTTCATTAGGGCTTCACTTCATCAATTTTTGATGTAATGTATCAGTATTTGCTGCTTTTCTCATGCTTGTTATCAACATAGGTAATTTAGAGCCCTCTTCCATACACTAGATATATGAAATCTTCCCTTTGAGTCCATTTGAAAGGAAGTTGGAGTTAAGAATCTGCTCTCACGAAACGGCGCTATATAAATGAACCAATTTTTATTATTAGTGTTATTATTATTATTATCCAGGGTTATTTCTTACTGGTGTACAGAATATTTATTGTACCAAGTTTCATTAATTTTTGTTGTAATAATTTTTACTAAAATAACATAACGTTTTCGTTTCCGCTGTCAAATTTGCCGCGACCTGCCCGCTGTGTATTTTCTGCGGATGAATTTCATTTTTTAACACGGAGCGGACCAAATAAATTAATTATCAGTTAGAATATTTATGAACCTACCCACCTTGAAAATGAAAAGTTACGGTTTGGAGTATTTAGAATTCAGTCATTTTTCATTCCATGTTGACGTTGTGTTAACATAATTTAAAATGAATTTTACTTGGAATTAATATTAAACACGCCAAACATTAATTTGACTCGTTGAACGTTTTTCCCCCCCTGTCGCCGAGATAATATTTCTCGTTTCGTTCGATATTTTTTATCATTGTTGGGAAATTAAATTTTTTCACGGAAACTTTCGAATTTTTTTGTCGACTCTAATGATATGTACAATTATCCATTCTGGAAGATAAAAATATGATTTTTTATTAAAAAAATCATAACTTGACTCGACCTAAGTCACGAATTGATCATTAAATACAGGGTGTAACAGAGCTAGTCCACAGTACTTTACAGGTAGATTCCTGCTTAAATTATGAGTCAAGAATGTTTAATCAACCATAACCCGATATCAATAGTTATGGAGACATGCGACATCAAAATTGCATTTTTTTTTAAAATATTTTTTTGCAAAAACTGAGACATTTATTGCAGTAACTTATACCGAATATGAAAAATTTATTTCCTTTAAAACACTTCAAATAAAATTATAAAAAAAAATCCAATTCAAATTGAAAAAAAAAAGTTTTTATCATTTTATTTAACTTGTATTGAAACGAATGAATTTTTCGTAATCGATATAAGTTACTGTAATTATAGTTCAACGTTTTGTAAAAAATAAAAAAAATAAAAATCAAGGCAGGAATCTACCTGTAAAGTATTGTGGATTAGTTCTATTACACCCTGGATAGAGAATTATTACCCAAATTTAAATATAACGCGTGATACATCTCAGATGCATGTATCATACCGACCCAACAGTGAACTTTATCATATTCAGAAATGATTCTTAAAACGATAATCGTAATCGAGCGTTCAATTTATTATATCATCGTTTGGCTAGATTAAAAAAATGCATTATATCCTCAGATATTTGTTTTATACCACTAATAACACCGCAATTTATTCTGGTATTAGAATTTTTTACCTATCTCCCTTTTTCCTAAAGACACGGAGCGTTCAATATATTATATCATCGCTTGGCTAGATTAAAAAAAATGCATTATATCCTCAGATATTTGTTTTATACCACTAATAACACCGCAATTTATTCTGGTATTAGAATTTTTTACCTATCTCCCTTTTTCCTAAAGACACGGAGCGTTCAATATATTATATCATCGCTTGGCTAGATTAAAAAAAATGCATTATATCCTCAGATATTTGTTTCATACCACTAATAACACCGCAATTTATTCTGGTATTAGAATTTTCGACCTATCTCCCTTTTCCCTAAAGACACAGAATAATACAATAGTTATAAATCAATAGCAGCACGGTGTTTGTGAAAATTATAATTATTTGAATTACTTCTTTGTTATTTCAATTTATTTTTTTGTTGAAGAGTTAGACGTCTACCTAATCAGTATATTAGGTCCTTACATATGAAATTGACGTTTTGCCGTACTGGCAAATTTGATCTCAAATATCTTCTCTTTGGTTAGGAATTCCAAATCCAAATTTATACAGCTATTTACTCATGTATTTTTGTTTTGAAAATTATAATTCATTTGTTTTTCCTCAATTGTTTTTTTCTTTGCGTCACTCAGTTTACAAAATGAAAAACTTGAAATATCGCTTTATTTACGAGTCGAGTTCCACCGTGGCACCAGTGCTGCAGAAATGGCTCGAAGGATTAATGATGTGTATGGCGACGGTGCAGCAAAAGAAAACACAGTGCGTTTTTGGTTCCAACGTTTTCTTTCTGGAAATTTCGACCTGCAGAACAAGCCCCGTAGACGGCCGGAGACCAAAGTTGATAATGAAGAATTGAAGGCTATTGTGGAAGCGGATCCATCGCAAACCACATCCGAGTTAGCTGCAGGCTGCGGTGTTAGTGATAAAACTGTTTTAATCCACTTGAAGCAAATTGGTAAAGTGAAAAAGCTTAAAAGGTGGGTACCTCACGAATTGAGTGAAGAAACAAACGCGCGTTGACTGCTGCGTTGCATTAGTCAACCGGCACAATAATGAAGGGATTTTAAATCGAATCATTACCTGTGATGAAAAGTGGATCCTGTACGATAATCGGAAGCGCTCATCGCAATGGCTGAACCCTGCCGAACCAGCCAAACCATGCCCCAAGCGAAAATTGACTCCAAAAAAGTTACTTGTGAGCGTTTGGTGGACTAGTGCTGGTGTCGTTCACTACAGCTTTCTTAAATCTGGCCAGACGATTACGGCAGATGTCTATTGTCAGCAACTGCAAACCATGATGGAAAAGCTAGCTGCTAAACAACCGAGGCTGGTTAATCGCTCTAGGCCACTGCTGCTTCATGATAACGCTAGACCACACACTGCACAACAGACGGCTACCAAATTAGAGGAGCTTCAATTGGAATGTCTAAGACATCCACCGTACTCTCCGGACCTTGCCCCAACAGATTACCATTTTTTTCGAAATTTGGATAACTTCTTGCAAAGGAAAAAATTCAACTCCGATGGGGCAGTCCAAACCGCCTTCAAAGATTTTATTGATTCCCGTCCGAATGGTTTTTTTAGTAAAGGGATCGATGAACTACCTATGAGATGACAAAAGTGCATAGATAGCAATGGTACATACTTTGATTAAATAAATATATTATAATAAAAAAAAATCGGCTTTATGTTCCTCCCATACTAAACGTCAATTTCATATGTAAGGACCTAATATTTCGAATTTGGTGGACGTGTAAAAGCTTTAGAAAATACCAGTTTCCTTTTAAATTTCTCCCCGCATGATACACAGTAGGAAATTGGAATATTATACTCGTACATTATATGCCAGTTTATACATAGAAGAATTATAGTCCATCCGTGAATCTCTTATTAATGTTCCGAAATTTTGTCTATGTCAAACGCGCTCTTTCTATCTATCATATTATATTTAACCTTCTTAGAAAAGGGGCTTCGATTCAACATTTGTGTGATAAATGAGTTGATTAACCCTGTATTATATATTTCTTTTAACAATTCTTAGCGAAATTCTATCGAGAAGATGAAAAAAGAAAGATTAAAGGAAAAAGAAAGAATGAATATATAAGCGATTTTTCAATTACTTTTTTCAAACATACCTACTAGCAATATCAACAAAATAAATGAAATTTCATAATAACGCTTATCTTTATTAAATTACTCATGTGATATGAATTTGAAACATCGGACTCATTTTTACTTCCTTTCTTTCAACTCGTGGCGTCTGCTTGCTTGCTTGACGAAAAAACTGTGGATCAATTTTTAACCCTTTTCCCTTGATCCAATCGAGCTGAAACTTTGCAAGTTGACTCGTGGCGACGATCAAGAAGATCTATCAAATTTTCGTTAAAAAAAATATATATAGTATAATTTTGAATTTTTCAAATTTTTAATGGTTTTTAATACAAGTTGTATGGAGATTCCGACGAATATGGTAGACACGAAACCCGAAAATGAGAAAGGGAGTATTGTAAAAACTTACTTTTTTTTCAATCAATAGAAAATGTGAAAAAATGTTTGCGTTCAAAAAGACAGCTGTATAAATAATAGTATACATATTTTTATTTTGTGCGTGCGTGTATCGACTTAATTACTAATGTATCGACGTTAATTATTAGTGGATACAAAACAATGTTTATAATTGGATACAAAACAATGTCAGTAAGTGGATACTAAACAATATTTTGTTAGTATCCACTTACTGAAAAACATACATAGGATAAACTAGAAGTGGCGATTGTATCGCAGTATCCACAATTATGCCAATGATTGCCAAAATGGCGGCTCTCGTAGCGCAGTGGGTATGACACTGGTTTTCCACACCGAGGGTTCCGGGTTCGATTCCCAGTGAGGTTACAATTTAATCTACGTGATTTAATGGAGCCTGGGTGTTTTGTGAACTTTGTAAAAAAAGTAACCCATAATAACCAAGTTTTGACAAAACTCCCTTTCTCATTTTCGGGTTTCGTGTCTACCATATGCGTCGGAATCTCCATACAACTTACTGAATTGTACAAAAAAACCATTTAAAATTTGAAAAATCCAAAATTATACTATAATTATTATTTTTTTAACGAAAATTTGATAGATCTTCTTGATTGTCGCCACGAGTCTACTTGCAAAGTTTCAGCTCGATTGGATCACGGGAAAAGGGTTAAAAATCGATCAAAAGTTTTTTCGTCAAGTAAGCAGACGCCACGAGTTAAAAGAAAGGAAGTAATAAACCCCACTTCTTTAAAAATAGAATGCTTTAAAAATAGAAGTCCATCTTTACTATTATATAATTTTTCTGAACGTGTTTATGTCACTGAACTCCTAAACGGCTAGGCCGATTTTATTGAAATTTTTTGTGTGCGTTCGAGTGGGTTCCATGATGTTCCCACAATCTCGGGATAGCGGCCTGTACGTCCCAGAATTACCAAATGTGCTGGCGCGCTGTGTGCCGGTCCGGACGCGCTCTGTTTAACTCGCACACAGGCGTGAGTGAAATAAAGCGCGATTCGAGTCGAGACGTCATTGGTCGTTGTATTATGCATAAAAATCATATATGATTACATTCATGATTTTTATGCAAGGTTTCTTATTTAATTTAATTATGACATGGAATAAGATCAAATTCAAAGTTTATATTTTGAAAAAAATGCTTTGTAACCATTCTTCCCACAAAGTCGCCTGAAATAGTATTTTCTGCTGCGTTTTTTAAATTAATAAATAAATTGTATTTAACTCTAATGGATATATTTATTTATATTCTTGTTTCAATCCCGGGATTGGAAAAATGTTCCGGAATTATAATCCCTAGTTATGATACAAATTATTCTAAAAAATTCAATCTATAAGAAAAAGAATAAAAAAATTATTTTTTGAAAATTTATTGTAAGGTAATGTAACCTTACATACTTACTATCACGCCGTTTACCCGTGGGGGGTAAGAAGAGAGGGTAGAGCGTCACACTCAGCTGTCGAGCAAGCTCGGCGGTTGTGAGGCTTCTAACGGAACCATCTTCCAGTATCTGGTTAATCTGGCCATGCTACGTCTTCCTCGGTCGCCCTTTCTTTCGAACGCCGTCAACACTTGCGTTGTACCTATATCTTTTTTAAGATTCTTTTCTCATTTATTCACACTACATTCAAACACTAATCATTTAATACACATAAATTTATACGTAAAATATACATAAATGTACATATTACTAGAGCGTGCCGAAGACACTTGTAATTGGGATAATGGACATAGTCTTCATTTATAATATTTAACTGTAATTCCGTTTTTTTTTATGCACCGTATGTATTACCGAGAAACGAATCTCGACGTTTCGTTGGATACTTATCCAATGTCATCAGGAGGACGACCTTTATCCGTGGAGGTGGAGGTCGGACTGATTAGGTGCTGCTTTCTAGGGCGTAAATTGTATGCATTTTGTTGTGGAGTGTTCTCTTCTTCTACAATAGAGGTCGCCAGTGTGCAATATGTACTAGTTACGTCGGCAGATTTTACTGCGACATCTCTCAAGGGTTGAATCTGATATTTCCGACGACAGTCCGACCTCCACCTCCGCGGGTCAAGGTCGTCCTCCTGATGACGTTGGCTAAGTATCCAACGAAACGTCAAGATTCGCTTCTCGGTAATACATACGGTGCGTATAAAATATCCGAAATTACAGTTAAATATGTCTAACGACCGTAATAACAACCTTAACTCTTCATTTATAATGTTTTATTATTAGAGTATCATGTACCCTTTATCCTGTTAGTGTCTATAAAAACTAAAAAAAAACATGCCCAAAACATCTGAGCGACCCTTTTTTAATTCTCTTAATTATCATATCTAAGATCCGCCTTAAATTCATTACTAATGTCTTCATTATTTACTCTTTCATAAATGGATAGTGGTATAACCTCTTAATGTTAATTTGTGTGATGCCAATCTAGACTTAATTACTGGAAGTATCAATGGGTATACCGTATGAAGTAAAATAAAAGTATGTTTAAACATTAATGTACAGCAATAATACCCTCATACCCAGATTTCGGCCGTTCATAACTTAGACAATATTCCAAGAGTAATGAAAACTGCCCGGTAATGGTCTTCCTTTGTCGTGGATCCGGCCCTGGTGATGTACCGTGCGGCGAAACCGCTTCGGACTCCCGCTGATGAAATATCATCTTCATCATCTGACCAGGGGTGTATTTCCAAGACATTTTGATTTACTATTCCCTGTTTCCTTAACTGTGGCTCGGAATTCTACTGAGAACCCGTTTCGAAATTAAACTTATCCTTTTATTTTTTATTTATAAATACGTGCTATATTATATGTAATTCTGTTTGTGTATAAAAGCAAATATTTTTATTGATAAATTAAAAAAGTACAATAAGCTATTTTTATTTTTATAATCAAAAGAAATGATCATACCTAGCAGAAAAGTTTCAAAATTGTATGTTGAGACTTAATTAAAAAAATTGTTAGTTATTTATTTATTTACATTTTTACGCCCATTACAGGCTTTTACATAAAAAAATAATACGTAAAATCAAAAAGTATATACTTTAAACAATATCGTAAATAAGCAGTAAAATATAATATATATGAATATAAAGTACATGTATAAAAAGCAATAAACGGTATAAGCAGTGAAAGTATCAGGTATAAGCATTAAAATATGAGTATAAAAATATATTATATAAATTCTATATTATAAAATAAATACCATACTATCTATAAAACTACTATAAAATCTTTTTCCTCTTCTTCTTATTCTGGATGAAGCCCACTAGGGCATGTTTATGAAGAGTTTTCAAGATTTTTTTGTGGATTTCCAGCTGTCTTTATCTTTTGGGAGGATCTTTCGGACACCCTACTTCTCTCTGGGCAAGGTATGATAGTCTTTGGGAATCCATTCTTACCACACGGTCTTTCCAATACCTTCTCCTTTGTCTCCCCCATCTGACATTTTTTTCGATGTTTTTTTTCTGAGCGTTTTCACCTCTGTGGTTCTATGAAGAGGCCTGGTGCGAACTGTGTCAGCTCTTGTTTCGATGCCATAGGTCATTATCGGTTTGACACAGGTTTTGTAGATTCTTATAAAATTTTTATATATTTAAAATAAAGTATAAATATAGGTGAAGATACATAATCACCACAGAGTTTCGTCACATGTTTCAATATGAATGACCCTGAAATCCATGCGCAATATATTTGAAATTTTTATTTTTCATCTCACTTGCAACCTTACATTTTTTATTTTAATGAATTTTTTAGACTTGTTTTGTGGCAAGAATACCCAATAGGGGTGAAACGCCAGGAAAGAAGAAGAAAAATATTTTTATTTTTATTTAATTAGGCTCTTTTTGCTAACGATGTAAGCAACTCATCTGTCCTATCTTCACAATGTGATTAGAATTTTCAAATTTCAAAACAGTCAGTTATGTTACATGTGGAGATTGCGATATGACATATGTAGGTCGGACAAACAGATCAATAGAAACAAGATTTAAATAACACAAAAGGTGCCTCACATATTTTAATTTTTCAGAATATGCTAATCATATTATAGAAAATAACCACATATTCAACAAAACAAAAATATACATCCTGCATAAACAGGCATACGGCCTAAAACAAATTAATTTAAACTTGAAATTGATAAAAACCTAAATACAACGAATAAGATAATCAATAACCAAGTACAACCCTTCACATCACCCCTTCTTACAATGTTCCCGATCTCCCATTACCTAGATAACCCCTCCACTTCTACTGAAAACATCAGACAACCACTCCCACATACCTCAGTCTTAACTCACCTGATGAAGGAAACGGATGTTTCCGAAACATGTAGTGTTATTCTCAAATATAAAATAGTGGAAAAAACAAGGTTTAGTGTTTTTATTTCATAATTATTTAATACTGGATTTCCACAAGGTTAACGCCGATACATTAAATTAACACTTTTATAGACTAAAAATAATTTATTTATTTTAACAAAACTATTATTGAATTTAAATCAATTTTATGTACCATTAACAATATACTTAAAGTTTATTCTTGTAGTGTGAAAAATGATCTCTTATAATTTATTACTAAGGAAGATAGGAGGAAGCCCTGGCGTGTGTAGGAGGGGTTATATTGACTGCGTTATCTCAGAAAGTGATTCATTGTCAAAAATGCTGGAAATAGTATACATCTTGCATAGGCTAACATAAATGATCATCTTATTTTGATAGAAAATGTCACATGAAGAATAAGAAGATTTAAAAAGTCTAATAAGGGATAAAATTAAAAAAGATCCGTTGATTATTACAATAGGCAAGTCGTTGTAGTCTAATAGGCATGACTAGCTTCTCACACAAGGGGTTCTGTGTTCATTTCCTAGCGAGACTACAATGTACGCCAGGTTTTTTTTGTTTCAATTCAATTCAATTTTTTTTTTATATAACATTCACATTACAAACACAAATTTAATTCGTAAATGTTACAAATAATTTAGAAATATATAAACGTTTATAAACAAAATCAAATATTAACATATATAAAATAATTCACATCAAAGTTGTAAGAGAATCCTGCTTCGGAATACCCTCTCAGAGACATGGAACAGATCAATATCCAGAGTAATATTGTTCAGCATAGCAGTAGCTCTTCCAACAGGCATAACCATTAGCAGGCTGGTCCTATATTGGAATGTGAAACAATGTATGCTGACATTGTCTTTGGTAATTATCGGGAACATACAAACCAATGCTCCACATAATTTCAGGATTATCAATCATACCGCGCAACAATCGGTAAAAATGCGTAATCAGATACATATTCCTTCTAGTCTCTAAACTATTGAAGCCAAGCATATCCTGGAGGAACTCGGTTGGGTAAAGCCAAGGATAATGCTCGTACTTTTTCATGTAGAGATATCTTAGATGAATGATAAACTTTTTTTGTACTTTCTCTACCATTAGTGAGTACTTAAGCTCATGTGGCCCCAAAATCTTCGAGCCACTCTCGAGTCTACTTCGCACCAAGTTGTAAAGAGTTCTCAGTGCGCGGGTATTTTCGAAAACCCTGGCAGTACGCAGAACAATTTTAATGCATTACCACTGACCGCCTCTATGTGACCGTGTTATATGTTTCGCTCAGGTTATTAGGCCTCTTGGCCCATTACATAACAAAGACAATTGAAATTAACTCCATAGAAGATGAAGGAGGTACGTTAAATATATCGCTGTGGCATGTCAGAAAATAACATTTTAATACATAATGCTACAAAATATGTTACATAAAATATGCGCATGTGTGTGATTTGGGTAATTTTCTCCACAGTTTCCTCTTCCCTGAGGAGAGCGAAGCATCCCGGCAGCGCTCGCAGCAGGCTACAAATTATATGGATTTCAGGAGGGAACCAAACGTCTGGAAGAAAGCCCCATGTTTTCGTATCAAGAAAATTAACGACACCTAAAAATATATAACATATAAAAAAAATAACAATAAAATTTTCTATCTCTACACGTTAACCTTGTTTTTTTTTATTTATTTGGGGGTATAAATGTGGGAGATTTTTAAATAATCTTATTCTGAAAAGCGTTCATAAAATTGCTGAAAATTATTACTTATTTTCCAAAATGCATGATGTTAATTTTTTTCTTTTTTTTGCCATAATGGAATGAAAAAAGAGATTTTAAGAAGAAAACTTGCCTTTTAAATGTGGTGCTGGAGTCGCTTGCTTAAAATTCCTTGGATGGCAACGTAGTTTTGCAACTTTGTTGCAACAAAAAATTCGTCCATCCCTGATCCATCCCTGACCCATCCCTGACCCATCCCTGACCCATCTCTGACCCATCCCTGACCCATCCATGACCCATCCTTCAATTTTTCGGATACAAACCCCGCAAAGGAGATGAACGATGATCTAATTGTTAATGGTGATATGATCATACTATCATGACATCTTCAAAATGTTCGTAAAATATTTATACTTCGTTCTCTAGGACCATACATCAGGGTCAATAATGACCTATTAACGGTATGTTTGTCAAAATATAAAAAAAATAAAAAGTTACTGGATAGGTGGAAGGTACACAGAGAAAGGACTGCTGGTCAAGCTCGCTACTTAACTAAACTTCAGGTTGCAGAGATATGTGGAGAACAATTGTGAAGGACTTCAGCAGACCACAACCCAGGGATTGCGGTATCCTCTGTGATGAGGCAACCGTCTGGAGGAAAAGAAAATTCTATGTATTTGGCGATATGGACAACACACCCGGTTCGGCTTACGTTCACTGGCGGTCATATGACACCCAATTGTCTCCATGTACTGTAAACGTCTAAGAATGATAAGTCGCATGGAAAGTGCTGAAAGAAAGAATGTACTGAAAACTTAATCGGGAGAGCCTACGAGTCCATTCCAAGCTACGCTCCCGTCTTAGTGTATAATGAAGTTATCTGTACTCCTCCCCATCTAATGATACAATATTGTAGCATTGATACAATATCTAGGACATGTGATGAGACATCCAGAGAAGTATAAGATCTTGCATCTCATAATGCAGGGAAAGATTGCCGGAAGTCGGGGCTCTGGAAGAAGGAGGACTTCATGGCTGAAAAACTTGAGACAGTGGTTTGGCCAGTCTACTGTGGAGCTGTTTCGGGCCGCAGTAAACAAAGTCTGCATAGCCAACATGATAGCCAACGTCCGGTGAACGGACAGGTCACGCGAAGAAGAAGAAGTATTGATTGAATTATAGCTTAATAAACATTTTTAAATAATTGTCTTTGGTAATATAAGTCTAATAAAAATATATACAATTTTTCTAACTCTTTTGACTTTAGATTTTTTTTGTGACTTCAATTTCATATAATTATTATTTTTTTATTTAAAATATAATAGAAACCTTAAAGGTTTATGGATAACATTTTTACATGATTCAATATAGGAATATAATAATAATATAACTTAGATACGAAGTCATTTTTTTATAGTTGGCCGAGTTTTAGCATTTTTGTCACATCTGTTTTGAATTTGTCAGTGGTCAGTTGTTTGGTGTGTTGTGGTAGGTCGTTGTATAGTTTTAATCTATTGCAAATTTGTCGGGATTATCCTGTTTTTGTTTTGGCGTGTGTTATGTGATGTGTTGGTTTTGAGCCGTTCTAGTGTTGTGTTGGTTTTTTTAAGTGTTTCGATTTTTGTAATGCTTTCGATGTTAATTTAATTGTTGTATTATATGGTATACAGTTTCAGTTGGTGTCCATTCAGTACCTATCATAAATATTTTATAAATCGTTTTCAAATTTTTAAATTTTTGAGACATAAGATCATTTTTACGTTTAGGTTTAATTTATAATATCTTGACGAAGGAAAAATAGCTACTGTGTACAGCACATTGTTTTTCAGAATGTGATGCCTTAAGCCGATTAGCGCATTAGTCTCCTGAACGGCTTACAAGCAGTGCCGGCCAGCTCTACCGTTTAGTGTAATTGGATTCGCCGTGTAAAATGTAAACGCTTCATGTTTTGCCGCGAACGCGACACTTTGTAGTAATATTATACGCGGAAACCTTACAGCTTCACTGGCTTTACCAAAAAGATCGGTTTACACTTGCCGCACAACCAATAATTATTATATTTTAAAATATAATACCTACGCTTACAAATTCATGTAATAAAACATGATTAATTGAGGGATACAAATATGAATAAGCAAAGGCAATATAATACCTACGCTTACAAATTCATATAATTAAACATGATTAATTGAGGGATATATGAATAAGCGAAGACAACAATATCCAAAAAAATAATTGAATACAATCATCGTGGAATAAAATGTACTGAATTTGAGATGTTATAGGAAATATGGCCTTTAAATTTATAGGGAACATGATCTTGGAAGGCATAGATACATAAAATCTAGAATTGAGTACATTCTTAATTAGTAATTCTCGGTGACTGCATTCAATTGTTTTTGGAGGGGGTAAACAGGTAAAGAGAATAAAATAGAAAAATCTAAATGGATCACAAGGAATGTCATTCAAAACTAATATCGAAACATACCTGATAAATGATTTTTTTTTTTAAATAGAGATGTGAACACGGAATACGTGTCAATATTCTTACTTTCAAACTAAGCTAAACGCTTGTGCTATGAAAATAGGATTAACTTGCTAGTCTGGAATGAGGTTCGAACCGGCGACCCTTGGATCATGAGGCGAGTGTCCTAACCACAAGACCAACAAGCTACTAAACTTACTCGACTTACTTAAAGAAAACAAAAGTGCAAATGAAATGTGGAGTGCTTTTGAAGAATTTTGCATAGAAAAAGCAAAGAAAATCCTAGGAATGGCAAAGGGAGGAGTGCCAAATAGAAATAATCCAAAGTGGTGGAATGAGGAAGTGAAGGACTTTCTAAAGCAAAATAAGAAAGCTTTTAAAACATGGCAGAAGTCAGGAAAAGAGGAGGATCATATAAAATACAGAGAAATCAAAAAAATAGTCAGAGATAAGTTGCACAAACCCGAGCAAAATCGAGTGAAGGGTTTTATGAAGACCTGGAAACAGCTAAGAATGATACAGAAATATTTAAGATAGCTAAACATAGACACAAATTGACCATGGATATTAAGATAAATAAATACATTAAGGAAAAGGACCAAAAACAACTTAGAGTTTTTTCAGTTATGGATCTCAGCACCTTTCACAGCACATTTCAGTTGTTCTGAGGTATCCTTTGGTGCGGGCAGTGTCAGCCCGCATCTCTACAGCGTATGTCATAATAGGTCGCACTCGTGTCTTGTATATTTTGACCTTACTTTCATACATATACTAATATAAAATACTGTTTATCACGAACTTAGTGTTTTATTCGAACCACATAGCTGCAAATACATGACAATATATACCTAGTCAGAATAGTATAGTAATAAAAAAAAATTAAAGTGTGGAGCTGCTTAATTTTAGTAAGCTTTTTTTGTAAAACTGAAATGAAAGAAATAACCCATAAAACCTTTCCGCGGAAGAATGGGGGCCTTTCGGCGGCTCATTGGCATGCTATAGATTAGTGATGTATCGAATATTCGCATACGAATTGGCGAATATTTGCATATTTTTGCATATTCGCATTTGCATTCGCATTCGCAAAGTTTGAGCGAATGTTTTGAATATGAACATCAGAAAAAACATAATATTTAATTAGTGTATATATTATAGATATCTCACAGAGACGAAACTGTATTAATTATGGGAAAGTAGGTATAGAAGTCATTTGGGTGTAACAGGACTTATGACCTGTCTTTTGGTTGGCTTAAGTGATCACTTTACACAATTGTAACATTCGCCATTTCCACCCATGATAGAATATACCATGCTTATTCATTTTTTGGAAGTTGTATATATGTTCAAATTGCGTGAAGCTTTCATATATGAGTTGTAAGCGCCTTTTCCATGTGGCCTGTACAAAGCCATTTTCATTCCCCTAAATCCCCACAGATGTCGCTAATGAGAAAATCTACAATTGATTTACGGAATTTTAGAAGCAATATACTTTATTAATGTGTAATGAAATTCATCCGAATACCTGCATTACACTAGGATACGCCAGGAAATATTATTTCCAATTTTTGTTAAATTCCTTTTTTGACCAGTATTTACAATTCAGAATATTTTGAGTTTGTTCAAATCTTTCAGAACAGTGCTGGATTTATGTCACAGAGACATTATT
>JADDOH010016519.1:0-33117 GCA_016648135.1 Agrypnia vestita
AATTATTTATTCGAATACATTAACTATAATTCACCTCGTATTGCTGGCAACACGTTTCACCCATATTCCGATGCCTCACAACAGGCAAAACTGTATTTAGATACAGTAAGTAACCTTATGCAAACAACACAATAAAATACGCTAATGAGTGAACGTAAAATCTACATTAACTCTGTTTTACCTAATAACATTGACACGTACTTCCCTATTTATTAATAATTAATATTTTTTAATACACGATTTATATTTTTAATGATAAATAACTTCCGTAAATAACTCAGCCAAGGAGCCGTTTCGACCTACAACATACATTAAAAAGCTCTTTGGCGATTAAATAAATATTATTATCACGAACGAAAACGGATGGGGAGTGTTTTTTACGAATTCGAATGCAAGTGCCATAAAATTTTGACGATCGGTCCGCCTGCTCTCCGACTGTGTCTGTTGTCTTTTTTTGAGAAGTATTTTAATTGGCTCATTAATTAATTACTCGTACATGGCTTTAATAGCGGTGTACCCACCTTTTGCGCTCGATAGATAACGAATATTCAAATTTGTATTCTGACGATTTTAATGCCGTTTAATGATCTCCCGTACGGTTGGGTAATACATATTCAATATACAGTCGTGTGCAAAAGTTTAGGGTTGCCGTATCGTTAGCTTAATTCTAATGGCACGTAAGTCCAATATGTCAACTTACAGGAGAAGGAAAAACTGATTAGCTTAAATATTTACTGATGAAGCCATTATAGGTAATATGTTCATTCTGCTCCCTATTTATTATTATAATCATTTAAAATAGCATATCATTTAGTTACAATTTGTTATATGACATCAAACATAATAAATATATACTAGGGCTTAGCATAGACGCGAACCAATGTTCAGTCATTTTTGACGGGTTGCTGCTAGTACGTAATATAAAAACCTGACATATGTACTTATCATAAAACTTTATTATCCCTTGCTCTCGCCATTATATGTAATATGTTCATTCTGCTCCCTTTTTATTATTATAACAATTTAAAATAACATTTCACTGCATATCATTTAGTTACAATTCGTTATATGACATCAAACATAATTA
The DNA here is from genome assembly GCA_016648135.1 of Agrypnia vestita. Classification (NCBI taxonomy): domain Eukaryota; kingdom Metazoa; phylum Arthropoda; class Insecta; order Trichoptera; family Phryganeidae; genus Agrypnia; species Agrypnia vestita. The sequence goes on from JADDOH010016519.1 coordinate 1,088, forward strand.
TTTCGTTGTCCGTCCGTCCTTCTGTCCCCGTAACTTCGTGTTTTTTACGGCTAAAAAAACGCCGAAGATGGGACTAGAATCCCGGGCCAACGAACCGGCTGCTCAGCGCATGTTACTACGACCGCTTCACCGTGAACAGCCAAAAGACGCTATAAATATATACCAGGGCTTAGTATAGATGCGAACCAATGTTCCGTCATTTTTGATTGGTTGCTGCTAGTACATAATATAAAAACCTGACATATATACTTATCATAAAACTTTATTCTCCCTTGCTCTCGCCGTTATAGATAATATGTTCATTCTGCTCCCTATTTATTATTATAATAATTTAAAATAACATTTCACTGCATATCATTTAGTTACAATTTGTTATATGACATCAAACATAATAATTTCGTTGTCCGTCTGTCCTTCTGTTCCCGTAACTTCGTGTTTTTTACGGCTAAAAAAATATGGGACTAGAATCCCGGGCCAGCGAACCGGCTGCTCAACGCATGTTACTACGACCGCTTCACTGTGGACAGCCAAAAAGATGCTATAAATATATACTAGGGCTTAGCATAGATGCGAACCAATGTTCCGTCATTTTTGATTGGTTGCTGCTAGTACATAATATAAAAACCTGACATCTACTTATCATATAACTTTATTCTCCCTTGCTCTCGTTATATACATTCGCTGAAGAGTAAGGCGGATGTATTACGACGAGAACTACACAAACTAATCATAATGTTGATTTCGCAAAAAAATAAGTTACGTGCTATTTGAATTAAGGTAACCACATGTAACAAAACTTTTTAAATATACTCGTACAAATATAAACGTACATATCTCATATTATTATTTAATATTTTTACATCTGATCAATTGTATTTTTTCCAGTCAGTATCCTAATTACAGAGAGCATTGCGTCACGATAAAAGATGTACGGACATTTGGTCCAACGACAAAAGGCCCACGCGATAAAAGATCCACGTGAGAAAATCCCTCGAGACTTAAGATTCTACAATATAATAAAGAAGCCTTAAATAAATTAATGAATTAATCAATGAATTGATAATTTAAACAAAATCATTATTACGCGTATTCGTTTTCCCTGAAATATTCATATGCTTTACATCTCTATATAAAATAAATTTTATTATTTTGATTTATGACAATCAAATTCTTTAAGATATTACAGTATATTGGTAATTCAGATCAATAATCAGAACCTAACCTAACATGTTTTTTGCAAAGCAAATGCTAGAGCTTTTTTAAGGTCTTGTAATCATGTAAGGTATAAAAGATATGTATTTTTAATAGACTCCCGACTTTTGCACATCAGTGTATTTGTAGCTTAAACAATTAACCATTGTGATTTAATATCGTAAACAACTTGACCTGTGAAAGATTAAGAACGAAAAATAATTTATAATCCCATTGACCTTCTTTTGAATTCATGAGAGCGTTTTTATAAATTGAAATACATCGTGCTTGGATTGTAAACAATGAGATTTTAAAATAAATTAAAGGTAGAGTTTCGCTAAGTACTTTGATAGTAGATTTTCGAATGATGGAAAATTCATTTGCTTCCTTTACTAAGTAGGAAAACAAGTGATGCCAAAAAATAAAATAAACAAATATTAAGGATACCGGATTATTACATGGATTATTACCCTCAAAGTGAGTAGCATGAACCGGCTGGAGGCGTTCGAAATGTGGATACATCGGAGAATGCTCCGGATACCCTGGACGGATATGGTCAGCAACACAAGAGTTCTTCAAAGATCTAGAGTGAATAGAGAGTTGCTGACAAATATCAAAATCCGAAAGGTATCGTATTTGGGTCATGTGCTCAGAGGAGAAAAATATGAATGGCTCCACCTGATTCTTATGGGCAAGATAGAGGGTCGTAGAGGTGTTGGAAGGAGACAAATTTCCTGGCTCCGCAATATACGCGACTGGACGGGCATAAGAAGTGTTGGAGAGCTGTTTCGTGCTGCCCAGGACAGGGACGCTTTCTCTCGGGTGATAGTCAACGTTGGGGGGACCTGACATGACACCAAAAGAAGAAGGATTATTACATGCTCCAGAAGATTTATTAGGTACATTCACCATCAGTTTTGGCAGTCATTTACTATTGTTCAAAAACGACCTAAATTATAACATGCGAATGAAAATGGTACAATGCTGTGTGTAATTTGTGTGGAGTGGAATCATGGAAGTTCACTGAAATAATACAAAAGCCATCTGAAAGTGGATCTAAATACAAACCACTCCTAAAAATAAGCAAACAATAAAGTTACTAAGGCAATGTGGTCATAAGGATCTCTTTTTCATCTTCTTTATCAGCCTTCGTCTCTCCACTGCTGGATATAGGCCTCTTCCTTCTCTTTCTATCCTTCCTTGTTGTTTGCTAATTGTATCCATTTCTTATACCCACAGCGGCTATATCGTCGGCCCATCTATTTTGTGGTCTTCCGATGCCTCTTTTATTCTCCAAGGTCTCCATATCAGAACTCTGGGAGGCCATCTTGTAGCATCCTGCCTTGCAACATGTCTTTCCCATTGCCATTTTAGCTTCGCTACACGATCCATGATATCCACTACTCTAGTTCTGCGCCTAATTTCGTAATTTCTAATTCTATCTCTTATGCTTACTCCAAGCACGGATCTCTCCATGGATCGTTGCGTGCATTTGAGCTTTTCTATACTTTTCTTTGTAAGGGCCATAGTCTCCGCTCCATACGTCATCACTGGCAGTATGCATGATTCAAAGGCTTTTCTTTTTAGGTTAATTGGGTCATAAGGATGCGAAACGAAAAATAAATCCTCGACACATATCATAAAAATATCGGAGGTCCAGGAGCATCTCATCATTCAAGGCAAAATTGCTATCTGAAGAATCTAAAGTAATGATTCTGGAAGATCAGTCTTATTTTTAACTGCTTCAAAAAACAATATTCGCAAATATGATTACATACAGATTACCTAAGTAGTCTGTTTCGTGACGGGGCGAGCTATTTCATGTAGGTACCCCGCGCATTAAATGTATTATGAATTCACCTGTACATAGAATGCACAAACTGTACACAGATTGTATAGATAATTGATATATCTCTTTTGACATATTTAATGCTCGTACACTCTACACATATAATTTTTTTTTTAAAAAACACGGAACGCCTGTCGCGTCAATATTCTTATTATTTACAAAATAAGCTAGACGCTTGTGCTACGAAAATCGGACTAACTTGCTGGTGTCCTGGAATGGGGCTCCAACACCGACCACCAGATCAGTAGGCGAGCGTCATGACCACTACACCAACAAGCTACTCAATCTACTTATCTTCTATTTTATATTTTGTCTATAAAGTTAATCTGTTATATCTTGTTGATATTCATTCATTTTATCACTTTCTTGTTATGTAGGCACTTATAACTTACTAGGTTTAACCCGTCAAAAATGACGGTAGTTTTACATGTCGGTTCCTAAGGAAAAAAATATTTATTTATTTATTTATATAAAAAAATAATAACAATAGAAAAAAAATGAAAAAATATTTTTAGTATAAAGAAGTTACGGAATTTACACGAAGTTACGACGGACAGAAAACGAAATTATTATAATTGGGATTGTATTTATGTTGTGTATATTCTTTCATTGTTAGTAAACTTGCTTCTTATGTACTTGAATATCTATATTATGTGTACAATTTGTGTTTCATAATGTAATATCTCAATTCAGGGCGTGTATTATTAATTATGGCGCTCCTTGTAGCCCAGTGGGTATGACACTGGCCTAATTGGCCCTTTTGGCCTGTTGAAGCGTAAAAAAAAAACATGATCCAAAAGTGGACGAGCACTAAAAGAAAAGGTTACAAAGTTAAAAAAAAGTTAAAAGGTTAAAAAGTCACCTTATTACACAACACATATAACGAGAATCGAGAGAGTGCAGAAAAAGTTTCTACGTATTTTGTCATACAAAGCTGGTCAACACAACAACCTTCACAGCTACGAAGATCGACTTGCCTTTTTCAAGATGCACAAACTTGAGTCCCGACGGAAAATATCCGATCTCATTGTGCTACACAAGATTCTCAGCGGAGCTATTGATTCTCTCTGTCTATCTGATATAAATTTGCATGTTAAACCCCGTATAAGAAACCCGAAGTTCTTCAGAATAAGTCAGCACACTAATAATGTCGGTTACTTTTCTCCCATTACAAGGTTGTGTCGCACATATAATTTGTATTGTGCTGACCCTAACATTGATGCTGATGTTCTTGCAGACACCTTATCTTCGTTCAAAAACTCACTCATACACAACATCCATTTTCTAAACGACGACATGAACCTATAGATCCATTAAATACTAATCGCACTACACTCAAACACAAATATATAATATACATGTAAAATATAATTAATTACAAAAATACATGTTACTAGAGCGTGCCGAAGACACTTGTAATTGGGATAATGGGCATAGTCTTCACTATAATGTTTATTATCTAAGTATCATGTACCCATTATCCTGTTAGAGTCTCTAATAAATAAAAAAAAAAAAAAAAGGTTTACTACTGTTCGTCACCGTTTCAGCCCCGCTGAGAAAAATTGGTCATGACATCAAAAAAAAAAAACTTGTGTCGAGCGGCAGCTAAACCACGTTCAGGAAGGCCGTGTATAAAGAAAAGAAAATTGCAGTCATGGAAGGAACTGCTCGTGAACGTAACGATGAAAATATAGTTTTCATAATAACCGGGAAATGGAGCATGATGGATAGTTATGCAGATTGCGTTATTTCTTGTGTTAATGTATTTTTTTGTGCAATCACTCTGGATTACTGCATTTTTATTGCGCATTTCATTTACTTATTTCATACACGATGATTGAACACAGTTTGCTCGATCAGGTAGCAGTCGAAGGTCCGCCAATCGTCGGATAACTTACTTACCATCACGCCGTTTCTCCGTGGGGGTAGGCAGAGATGATAGAACGCCATACTCTTCTGTTCTGTCATGCAACTCTCCCCTCATTCACATTCATACATGTTCGCATGCAAGCTCGACGGTTGTTGAGGCTTCTAACGGGACCATCTTCCAGTAACTGGTTAATCTGGTCGTGCCACGTCTTCCGCGGTCGCCCTCTCTTTCTGGCGCCGTCAACACTTGCATTATATATCTTTCTTATCATTCTTTCCTTATTCATTCAATCAACATGCCCAAACCACCTGAACTACCCTCTTTTAATTCTATGAATTATGCTAAGATCAGCTTTACATTCATTCATAATATCTTCATTCTTTACTCTATCATAAATGGATTTGCCACACATACGTCTAAGGGATCTCATCTCCACTGCATTCATTCTACTTTTGTTCCTCTTTTGCCAGCTCCAGGCTTCACTTCCATACACCAGTGTCGGTACCAGAACTCCATTACGTACCGCTAGTTTTGCCTCGGTAGACATATTTCTACTAGAAATTATTGCATTCAATACAACGTTCACCCTATTCCCCGCAGTCACTCTCTTCTCGATATCTTTCTCAACATTCTCTCTTCTATCGAATATACTACCCAAGTACACAAACTCATCTACATGTTCCAAACATTCATTGCCTACTAGTATTTCACACGTTGTCTTATTTTCCTCCCTCTCGAATACCATCACTTTTGACTCGTTTACATTCATAATAAGTTCACTTTCCTTGCATACATCATACATCCTGCTTACTAGGCACTGTAATTCAATTGTTGGATAAAAACTGGGCAAAAAGTTATTAAAAGTCCTAAAAGATGTTATTAATTTTGTGAACATTTTTTTTTGCCAGTAGATGTTTTAGATCATTTAAAACTGAATGTAGGCACTTCAAAATGGCAGCTAAAAAAAACTTCGGCACATCGAACAGTAGTCCTCTTGAATTGTAAGAGTCTCTCATAATACATTTTAAGATAAGTAAAGTGATTGTCGGAAGATGAAGAGACAGACAGAGACGGAGACAGACGAGCAAGAGATACAAGATGATAAACAGATGCTCGGGATATTCGGCAAGACGTACAGCTGGAGAAACCCCGGGTAGGTCATATGTCTCATATCCCTTACCTTCGTTTTACAGGGACTCTCAAGCGATGGTCCGCGTTTTCTGATCATAACTCTACTAGATGGCGCAAGTAATGATTAAGTTAATAAAACAATGCGGTATAAAAAGCAAAAAAATCATACTTCTCTATGTAACAATGTCCATCACTAACGCTACAAATACGCTACGCTAGATGGAGCTGTTTTCATAACTCGCAGCCAAAATACAGTAAGGTCTGGTTGTTTGATAAGGAGTAAGAGTTTGATGAGGAGTAATAAAATAATGTGTTATATATATATATATATATATATATATATATAAAACATAATTATCTATGTAACAATGTCCATCACTAACTCTAAAAATACACCACTCTGTTTTCACAGCCTTCACTCGCAGCCAATATATACAGTAAGGGCCGGTTGTTTGATAAGGAGTAAGACTAATAAGAAAAAAGCATTCAAGCACCAATCAAAACACCCGTTTTTATGAAAATTATTACTCTTAACTACTGATGAAACAACCTGCCCTAAAAGTAAGTCATTTTTGACGGAATACTAAATAGGGGCTAGTAAATATATTATATTTCTTCTGATATTGTTTTTGAATTGATTTATGCAAACTTTTACGAATATTTTATATTCGTACTTAGTGAAATTCGCGTTTGCGGCCCAAATGACTTGGCGACCCCTGTTTTGGCGTATCAGGTAGGTCTGAAAATACATAGAGGTCTCTAAAAAGGAACGATCCCTTGAAGGGCCCGCCGCGTCCGAAACGCGGTAAGCGACCAGGAAATCTCCCACCACATAGGACCGTCGGGTACTGAGGTGTGTCCACTTTCTCAGGCCTGTTTATTCACATCTGCCTTTGCCGAAACACCCGCTATTATCTCACTGATCGTTAATAACAAAGTCCCTTCGGGCCTCTCCGCGAGGTCTTCGGCCGTTTCCGCCGGTCTTCGGATAATTTCGGGCGCGTGTCTTGATTCTTGTACCTACGCAAATAATGACAACACCGGGGTTTTGGCTGCATATTTAGTATTTTTTTAATAATAATATTTTTAAATATTTTCATATCTTACAGATCGTTAACAATTTAAAGGCAGAACATAGATACCTAGAGAATTAAATAAGTTGCAATGAAAATAATAGTCATCTAATCTCTTACAATCATCGTATATGTATGTAGGATTTTTACCACATACTACTACACATTTACTACATACGTATGTATGTACATTAAAACAAAAAGCTCTAAATATACTCTGTTTAAGGAGCTAAACGTCATAAAATTTATAAAACTGGGAAGACTAAGGCCCGTCTTGTAAACGAAAGACCAAATTTCCGTTAGTAAATCGACAATTTACTAACGGATGGCCGTTCGTTTATAAATGTTACCGACGCTCGTCTTATAAAACTTTTTTTACCGTCCGTAAGTATCGCAATATCGTACTGCTCTTGTCTATGATTTTAGAGCTCTCAAAGGCGAATTATATCTCTTTTCTATGGAAACGAAACATAACCTAAAATTTCTCGCTCGCACCGGATTTTTGGGATACTTCCCACAACACTACACTGGCAGTTGCCTTTGAAACCCCAAATTGCTGTCTGCAGCAGGTAATAATATCGATCCAAGAGCATAGAATCTCAAGGCAACAAGCAATTTTATGGTTGGCGATAATGTTAGATTCCTACGCGTGCGCGTGCGCCTTTTTGGAAAATATTTAAATATCTCTTACCGATAGACAGCGCGAGCGTTCGTAAAAAACGCATCGCTCGACCATTTTTCGGTCGACTTTAGTTGTAAAATAGGTCACCACGAAAAGTCCTTTTATTGCCCAGTCCACCCTGAAAGTTTCATTCTAAATAATGGTGAAAGAATTTTCAAAATCGGATCAGAAGTTTTGGAGATTACCTCCTACATCCAAACTTACAGTCTTTACCTCTTTAAGAATGTTCTAAGGTTTTCACGGCCACTCAGAATCTTCTGGTTTGCGTCTTTTGGGGTATTATGCCATGTTTTTACAACCTTTCTGGCCGAAGTTTCGGATCCCATTGCAGGGTCCATCATTGTGTCAACACATCAGCTCTGATGATGGACCATAGGGGAAGGGGTAACTCAAATCTTGAATGAATAAGTCGATTATACGTGGTGTATCCACTGTTGATAATAGCTTTACAAACCAAAACAATTCATAAATTATTTTTTTTACCTTTTTACTTCCTTTCTTTTAACTCGTGGTGTCTGCTTGCTTGCCGGCTTGCCGTCGAAAAAATTTTGGATCGATTTTTAACCCTCTTCCCGTGATACAATCGAGCTGAAACTTGGCAAGTAGACTCGTGGCGATGATCAAGAAGATCTATCAAATTTTCGTTAAAGAAATTAATAATTATAGTATAATTTCGGATTTTTAGAAATTTTATTGGTTTTTTCAAATTGGAATCATTAGAAAAGTTTGATTACTAGCAACGGCGGCCCGATAACGTCGCGGAATATTTTCTAAATTTGAATTACTCTGTCTGTATATATAATAGGTACTTCACTACGTAAGTCGAAAATCTAAATTGACTGACAAACGTTTTTAGAATTTAATCTTCAAAGCATGAAGTGTCTTACCAAAGCTCAAAACATCTGACATTTTAGAAATATATTAAGTTACTGTAAGTTTAGTGTTATGTTATATGTTTTAATTCGTCTTTAATTGTTGTTATATTTTACAAAGAAAGGGATTATAATAAAAATTTGGTCTTTATGGGTTACTTTTTTATATATTAGTATAGATATTTTAAAAATGTTGCCAGGTTTTCACGGATATTTTCAATATATTAGTTTTCAAGTGGTGCCACTTTTATTTAAGACCAACAAACAGCAGAGCTAGGGAATCAAGATATCACTTTATGGTCTAGCAATCGTCCGATCATTAGGATATAAAACCGCGTAATTGTATAACATTATTCATAGGGAGACATATTCTTTCACGAGAGCGTGGTGTAAGAGCCAGTTTACACAAATAATACCCGACAAGCCGTTTTTAAAGTCCATTGTTTTACTACGCGATGTGTGTATTGTGCTCGGAACACCTGATCCAGAGGCGCGATACCGAACTGCGGTACCGAACGGAACCGTTTATAAAATTCATTATTACCACTTGGTCTTGCCGTGGGGGAGAGTTGTGCGGCGTGCACCGGAGCTATACAACCGTTTAATGAGAGGAGCATAAAGGTAATACCCGGTAATTGGACCATTCTCGAAAGCAAAGCACGACAGCCGATTTTGTTACAAATTTTAGTACTAATCAGAGCTGTTTTTTTAGATATATTATACATTTTTATGCATTTAATATTTTTATTGTAACCCTTCAAAAATTACGGTACTTTTACGTGTCCGGTCCTAAAGAATAAATATTTATTTATTTAAAAAAAAGAAGGAAAAAAGAAAGAAAAAAGAAGAAGAAAAAGTTCTTATTCTATAAAGAAGTTACGGACGTTACACGAAGTTACGACGGCGGACGGACAGACAGACAATGAAATCATTATGTTTGATAACTTATAGCTCACATTGATTCGTTCAAAGACTTGAACGAATCAATGTGAGGGATTAGCTATAAGTTTGCTATATAAAATGCGTGTACCTCATTCCCCTGTACAAACCTCGCAGAAATTGAGAATATAGATTTTTTTTGCAAAGTTTTTATCATTTTATTTGAGTTGTATTGAAATGAATGAATTTTTCACAATCGATATTAGTTACTGTAATGATAGTTCTACGTTTTGCAAAAAGTAAGTCAGAAATGTTGAAACAAAGGCAAACGTTGATATTGTATTTCTCCATAACTGCGATTGATATTAGATCATGATTACTTGAAGATTTTCGACTTCTAATCAAAGGATGGAATCCACTCGTTAAGTATTGTGAACTAGCTCTGTTATACCCTGTATAAAGGGCGACGTAACCGCTACACGAACTCAGTTTGTTGTGACAGTTCGGCTTTTCTACGGAAACAAGTTTTTATAAATAAAATCTTTTAAATCTTACAGAAAATTGAAAACCTTTTTTTTGTCAGGTTTTTGTTATTTTATTTGACTTGTCTTAAAGCAAAAGAATTTTTAATATTCCATATACCTACATAAGTTACTGTAGTAATACCTACTCCAACATTTTACAGAAAATAAGTCAGAAATATTGGAAAAAAATTGCAAACTCTGATGTCGCGTATCTCCGTAACCGTCGACATTTACCCAAAGTGTAAAGAATACTCCGAAGTTTGCAACTAGCTACGAGAGACCCTGTACATATTTTTGGGCCTGCTGTAACATTTAGATGAGTTTCTGTTGCGGTGTGGCAGCATGCTGCCTTTATCCCGTTGGAATCGTCTTCTTCCTTTAAAACACGGATACACCTGTCTGAATCTCCGCGCATCTGTCCGGACGATGTTACCGCGCTGATGAATCTAGTTTATTACCTACCTCCAGAGGGCCATCGTACAGGTGTTTTTGGAGCGCCCCTTATGAATCTCTGGCTTCCTGCCAAACTATGGCTCCTGGCCCCATCTTAATTAAGATGATTTTAAATGTCCCCATTATTTAACGTTTACTTGATCTATGTTCAAATGAGTCGCATTTAATTCTTGGAACCTGTCATTACGTGAAATAACTGTACCACTATACAGTGTATAACACAGCTAGTCCCAAAAATACTTTACAGGTGGATTTCTGTCTTGATATGTGACGAAAATGTTAAAACACCTTGACATAATACATATGCCGTAAAACTGCTGCGCAGTTTGGCATATGTATCTATGCATTAAGTATCAAAAAATAAATAAATATGAAACAAAAAAAAAATAGTTAAGGAGATATCAAAGTTAGCATTTTTTTTCAATAATTCTGAATTATTTTTTGCAAAACGTTGGACTGTTATTACAGTAACTTATAATCTTATAAACATTCTCTTTAATACAAGTCAAATAAAATGATTAAATCATTAAATTTCAATTGTAATTTTTTCAGGGATTTTATTATTTTATTTAACTTTTATTGAAACGAATGAATTTTTCATAATATAGTAATGATACTTCAACGTTTTGTAAAAAATAAGTTAGAAATATTGAAAAAAAAATGCAAACGTTGATATTGCATTACTCCATAACTATTTATTTTAGGTCATGGTTGCTTGAACATTTTCGACTCATAATTTAGGTAGGATTATACCAAAGTATTATGGACTAGTGCTGTATCACCCACAGGATAATAAAAGGCGTCACAAAACATGACTGTATTTTAAAGATCTGCGTCACAGACAACATGAATGGTGAAGATCGCTTCTACTGCAGCTGCAGGAAGGGTTGTAGAACCGACTAGTCAAGGAAAGTAAGTTTAAGTAACGTGCATTTATGGCAGCAGGCCCAAAACCAAACTCTCCATTTTCCATTATGGAAAACAGTGAAATAATTTAAAAAGATTGAAAATGCTTCTCTTAAAATTATATTCTTAATTCTATTGATTAATATGCCAATACTTTGTGGTGCGAAATAAAAAAAAGATTATTTTAGTTCTGATGGATTTGGCGTTAAAGAGATTATTCACGATGAACATTATATTTGGTGAAAAACATAAAACTCGATAAGATACTTAATATGATAAGTATATTGGTTCTAGTCATCACAAAAGTGGGTGTTAACATAGTTGTGTCCGTTTTTTTTTTAAATAAAGAGGACAGAAGACAAAAAAAAATACGCGAAATAAATCAATAATTTTGATCACAAAAATTGAATGGAAACAAACTATGTTATCTCTATGTGAGTGTAATTAAAATGTTACATTTAGCACTAGAGTTTCGCGAGTATTAGAATCTCTCATCGACAGATGAGGTATTAAATGAATATTATTAATTTTAATGATATTCTTCTTCTTCTTCCTCTTCACACACTTCGCATTAATTTGGTGTGGACTCATTACTTTTCTTTTCCACGATTCCTTGTTCTGTTCATTACTTCGTCCAACTGGGCATTATTCAGGTCCTTCTCCGCACTACCCTATACCATGTGGCTACGGTATAGGGTAGTGTAGATTAGGACCAGAAGAGAAGTGTAATACCATTTGGCGCTGGGTCGACCTTTACCTCCTTCAATGGTTATTTTATTTTATTAATGACCATCAAGATTATTTTCAATTTACACTAAATTAAACTTTGTAATACACACACGTTTAGTTATTTTGTCACTAATATAGTTTAGAGTGAAGTGGTATCTCTCATAATCAGGTATAATCAATAAATTTACATATTTAATTTAATAATTATTTGTAACTATGATATTTAGTCCTTCCTCTCCCCCTGGAAACAAATGTAACATATTTTTATATATTTTTTCTCTTTCTTCCGCTAATCTTTTTACTGCATTTACATTATCTTACATATGTCTTCTTATTATGTTAAGTGAAATACATTATTCTAGGTTAATCAAGTGAATTCATATAATTGGCTTAATATTCTTATTATATCACATGTTCTATTTCTTAGTATCAAATAAGCTGTTTGAAATCTAAATGAAATTTAAAAAAAATATATCCGTACGTTTGTAAATATCTAAGTAGGTACTAGTGTAGGTTAATTTAAGTTTTAAGAAAATAGTGGTATTTAATAATCCATAGGTCTTAAAAGAAAGTTATAAATTCGTCATGGGGCACATATTGAAGCTTCATATATTATCCTCCTTCAGAATTTGTTATATTCAATTATATTAGAATTTGTTTTATCCTCACTTGTTCACTATAGTCTGATCGATATTACTGGTTTTCTCCAAGTGTCCGATCCATCTCAGTAAATGTTTATTCATCTATTTTTCTACTCACCTAGATTCACATTAGCTCCATACATCTTCCCTTGTTAGTGAATCAGATGCTGAGCCTTCCTGCATATTCTTCGCAAAGATCATTAACCACATTTCTATTGCATTCATAACAGTAAATAATGTGGGAAGTAAGTCACTAAGGAACGTGCTCATCTAAACCCTTTTAAAGACAACACACTTTAGATTACGATTTATTTTCTTCAGCCGTTGTTGGAGCTATATTTGCTGTAGAAAAAGGTGAAAGCATTGCACTCGGATTGTGATGTATGGGTACCTTTAGGCGGGAAGGTGTCCTGCCTAGCGTAGTCCTTCTGGTTCATTACACAAAATTCGCTATTCATGGATCCACCATATTCTCCATTTCTCATTTATCTCTTGTCTTTCTTTCTCTCTCAGATATTTTGCATGCTTTTTTCTATCAGAGTTAAGGCCCACGTTTCGTTACCATACTATACAATTGTTCTGAGAACAGTTTTATTAATGGTAATTTTGGAGTTACTACTTTAATTTGTGTTTTTACATAATTACTACTCTAAGTTCTATTAATCAAGTTCAAGTCTCAGCCGCTTCATCAATTATGATAAATTATAGTTGTCTCATACAGACGAAGCTATTTTATACGGTAAAGTATTTATTAAAGTCGTTTTTGGATGTTTACAGGGCTTACGATCTTTTATATTACGTGATGACTTTACACAACGTAACGTTTGTCCATTCCATCGCACATCTTTCAAATTATCTATCTCTGGGGACAAAATCCAATAATTGTCTTTTTCTTGTTCTAGATCATAGATTTGTTACTGAGCGGGAGCCATCCTCTTGGGAAGTGGAGCGCCAGCTATCTTTCCACCTTTTTGGCGGTCTTCCTGGTATGCGATGTCCCATGGGAATATCGTGGGCGACCTCATTGGGAATTCACGTATTATCCATCCTATTCACATGGTCTCCAGTACCGCCGTTTCTTCCTGCCCCATCTAACAATATCTTCTGTCTGATTTTCTGTTTTTCTTATTTCAGAGATTCTGATCCTGTCCCTGAGGGACGTCCTAAGACGACTTGTAGTCCTGACTGTGTCAGTCATAGTTTCTGTACCGTATGTCATGATGGGTCTGACACAGGTTTTATAGATTCGGGCCTTGCTATGTGTCAGCACGAGCTTATTCCTACATAACTGTGTTATCAAAAATTTGAACATATTAAAAAAATCCTCATTCAGACGTTCCACATTCCTCACCGTCTTCGGCGCTGAATTTCACGGATTTGTCGGCATTTCCTGTTCCATCTCCATAACACACCATTCTCCCTGCTGCCTACTTTCGTGAACACTCACAACATATCGTTGTATTATATGTAAATCGCCTTTGACTCGAGCGTGCCGAAGACGCTCCCCGGTTGGCGTGTGCTAGCCTCGGGCCTGGTCTCCACCGCTTCCTTCCAGCACCCGACCACGGCGCAGAAAGCCCGTTTCGCTCGTTCCACGCCGCGGCGCAGTGCGGTGGTGATGTTTCGGACCTTTCGGGCACGTGGCGCGGAGCCGAGTGCGCGAGCGTTTACGGTCTGCTGGGTTCCGGTGGGGGTATGCAGTGGCTCGAGGGTCCGCGGGAGGAGGGAAGGCCGGCCGCCGTGACGGGCAGTGTTCCGTAGGATGGGCGCGCCTGCCCGATGCAGGGGACCAAATGTACAACTTCTGAACGTAAACCGCTTTTGCGGAAATTAGTTCCGAGAAAACAAATAAAATATTTTTAATAATATTTTTAAATGTGCGCTATGAGAACATAATCAGGTGCTGCATTTTGTTCAGAGAGGTGATATGAAAATATTTACTGGTCTGTAAAAGGAATTGAAAAATTCTAAAAGGAAATAAAAATTAATAATTTTTGAGGCGTATTCTAGTGTATATATTAAATCATTCGGAAGGATATCATATATACATAAAAATATATACAATATTTCTAATATTTCACACTAAAAATATTATCACGTGTCGTATCTAGGTAGGAATGAATGAAAACACTGGAAATTAATTAGCGATTGTTTACTTTATATCGATCGAACATTAACCAAAGTTTAATGATTGACATATTGGTCTCTTATGGGATGAAGCACCAAAATCGGTTAAGGATATTGTGCTAATAACTTATTTTGTTTATTTAGAGAATATAGTTTTTGTTTAGGTTGGATACCTGACATTTTATTTATTTTTTACCTGACTCCTTCACCACAGACCTCTGTTAAGGAGTCTAATCAACTTAAACGGTCTCCTTTAGGAGACAGTGAATATCTTTTACACAATAAAAAACAATAATAAAATTTATTGGAAAATTAAACAAATAAATTGTAAAACTATAAAATGGTGTACTCATTCTGTATGCATCTAAATATAATAATTTCGTTTTCTATCCGTCTATCCATCTGTCCGTCCGTAACTTCGCGTAACGTCCGTAATTTCGTTTGAATTCACGGCTAAAAAAACAAATCAAACGGCCGGAGATGAGGCCACCAAACCCGAATGCTTCACGCATGTGGCTACGGCCGCCTCTCCGAGGACCGCCAAAAATATACTATAAATATATATTTATCAAAGACGCGAACCAATCTTCCATCATTTTTTACAAATTGCAGCTAGTAAATAAATCAATAAACTAATATATTAACTTATGGATAATGATCGTAATTCTTAATTACGTGTATACTTTACTACGCGGCATTATAAATAACGAGTGCAAAAAATGGTGCACATATTTGCGTACATATTTTTTTTTATGAATTTTACTGCAATATAACAATGAGAGGGAATGTTTTGTACAAGCATATAACCAAGATCGCTGTCATGTGGCCAACTTTCTATGACTCGATAACATGTGGCCAAACTGCGGAGTTTTCCATTTGAAGCACTGGTGAAGTTTCGACGCCCGAGGCAAAGAAATGGGGGAGCTCGCCGCACGAGACACGGCGACTTGCAACACGGCCAGTGCTCAACGTCCCGGCTCTGGCCGCTCATTAGTGAAGGGTCCGCTCTGTACTCACCACTACAATGTAGTACTACGTTACATTGAAGTGCACACTTCGCACGTTTTGAAGTGTAGTACACTACAAACTACAAACACCAAAGTTATTGAAAGTGTAAACTTCAAATAGTACATTTCATTTCAAAGCGAACACTAGAAAGTACATACACTTCAAGGTTACCGAAAGCATGAGAAACATACTTAAAACAGTGCATTTTTTACGTGAAATTTTTGGAAAGTTGATGTAGATATATGAAGAAATCTCTGGAAACTGTAACAACCCCCCCTCCTTTGGGAAGTTTTGTAGAAAATTTGGGAAGTTTGTAGAAATTTTGGGAAGTTGATGTAGCTAAATGAAGAAATCTGGCGACCTTTTTTTTTTTTAGCTCGCCCTAAAAATACTTCACTTCATTTAAAAATTTACTTCACTAATACTTCATTAATATTACAATTACTTCATTACTTCACTTCAATTACTTCACTTCATTTACTTCACTTCATTTCGTGGTACTGCAATTACTTCACTTCAAGTAGTTTTTACTACAATTGTAGTGTACACTTTGTAGTCTTCAAACTGGTGAACGTCGTGTGTTGTAGCCTTCATTTTGAAATGTAGTTTTCCTTTCGCTACCGCTCATTCACTCACTTGGGCACTCTTCGGGAGGACTCCTCCAGTTCGGTCCCTGGCCCCACCAGCCGACGGTTGACAGCAAAAGCAGCTAAAATAAAGATCTCGCAACATCTTCCATACGAGATTTCGGATGTACGTACATTTGATTGTCGGTAATACTATAACAACACGCGTTTGCATAATTTTCGCGAGACGCCCGCGAATTTGCATTTTTCGAGGTGAATCTTCCGAATTTTTATTAAATCCGTATCATTTCTTATCATCTTGTTGAATAACAAGGATTTATGATTAATTGTTCACATTAAATACGCGCTCTCGGCGAATCATGACAGGAAAATAAATTTTTTTATAACTTATATTATTTGTAAATAACAACATAAATACTATTATTAAATAAAATGAAAATATCGACTTTATGTTCTTTATATTTCAGTTTAATGAAAATTAAAACTAATAAGTGCATTCATTACATTCTATTCTATTCTATTGTATTGTATCTACATAAGTGTATTCTACATATTTTATCTTTATTATCTTGTACTTACTTTTATTTACTCTCTCATTTCATATTATAAGGTAATTAGTGCAACATCAAATTACTGTAATAGGTTTTGTAACCGTTGAAATAAATAAATAAATAAATTGAAAATTACTCTATATCACATAATAAGTCATTGGTATTAAACATTAATCAAAATATATAATTCTCTAGATACGTAAAAATTTCCGTCAATAAACGCTACCAGAAGGTTCAAATAATAATGAAGTACTCGTATAAAATCAAGACGCCACTCTAGATAGCGCGGTTCTCACAGCCTTAACTGGCGACCGAAATACATATATGAAAAGTACATCATGGATCTGCTAATTTTCACATTTTTCCATTTACGAAATACGAAAGGTAGAAATGACACGTGTGACTTTTTCGGGGGTTAGTAGGTACCTACTTGCATTTTTCAATTTTTCTGATGTCATTCAGAAATGTCCCACATATAAAATTAGTGTGACGTATCCGAAATTTGATTTGGTTTAAAATTCTGTATTGAAAATTATTGTTTAATTTTGTTTCTTTGCGACACTCGCGGAAGCGGATGCGCGCAAAGCTATTATATGCAATTATTTATATACATAGATACGTATGTACATTACAACAGTTTTTATTATACTGGTTTTTATTATTATAAAATATGCCTCTAATAATATTTTTTATTATTATTATATTCTTTCATATTTTTAAATTTATTTATATTGATATTTTTGACACATAGAAACGGAGCATATACTAATTTAACAATAAATAGGAAAAAATAGCAACACCCCAGGCAGCAACTGCATACTGGTGCAAGAGAACTTTAAACACTATGCGTTCTTATTAACTATTATAAAGTTAACTATACATAATGAATATTACACATAACAACTTTTAACTATAGATAACTTATGATTTATGAGCTATCTCGTGTCCAGCACTACTCTTTTTAATTATTTATTGAAGAGTCTCATATTATTGTTTCTTTTATGTCACTAAAGCGTCCATTATGGAATTCAACAACTGTATGTAGGAAACCATGTCTTTCTCTATTTGTTCTCGATATATGTATCACTGCATATATTATCTCTCACTCTGTTCGTTGTATCCATTTTTTAAATCATTTTATTTAATAGCTAACCTATAGGGCCCACCAGCAGCAATACATATTTTGTCTTATTATGAGGATTAAAAGGTTGCTATATTAGTGAGACACAAAATAGATGTGCAAACGTGTAATGTTTCTATTAGGAATTTTAAGACATCATCAAATGTCAAAATCAACGAAGTTTACAATGTTATTATCACGGGGCAGTGCCTATGGGAGACAAAAGAAAAACTCAAAACTATTTAAACTTTTATTTAATACGCAAAGTCACTGGTCTTAAATTTGCTCTTAATGTTTCAGACACACATTATCCCATTTCGTTATTCTTAATAATTAACTTCGCTTTTTTCGCACTTTTATTACTCCTGAATAACTTGTTTCTCATATACTGAGGCACGTTATTTAAATCACCCAGGTCCTCACTAGAAAACTTCTCCCCCGCCGGTAGGTACTTCCTTGAATTACTAACGCTGGAATCGGCACACGCCGCACGATTTCGATTTGTCTGTAGACTCATCGCTGTCAAATAACTCAACTAATTGCGCGATATCTGGTTGATCCCTTTTACTGTTTATGTTATTTTTGTTTCCAAAGTGTATGAGAAAAACCTAGTTGATTCCAGATTCGTGTGGACCATACGAGAGATATCAATAGTGCGTAATTCCTTTTGATTCTTACCATATTATGTATTGGCGTTCAAGACTTCATTGATAAGTAGTATTGCTATCTTGAGAATAGATGGGATTATTTGTAAAATCGACGAATTAAAATAAATAGAAAAAATATAAAGATACATGAAAGAAATAATTACGGCTATTATGGCTATTAAATTTTAATTAAATATTCTGAAAATCGAAACATTAATACAACTTACAAAATACGCAACTTACTAATGTAATTATAATAATTAATCTTGAAGTTACAATTTACTCAAAAGAGCAGTGCGATGGATTCATTAGTTACTTGTATGGTCAGTGTATACCTATCTTAAGATCTTTCTAGAATCATGTGCACATATATATTATGTAAATGTGTAGGACACTGAAATTCTCGTAAAATGTTACATAATATAGTGGAACATTTTGTAATAATATAAAGTGCAATGGTGCATTGAATGGAGAAGGTAATTGCCGATGGAAACATGACAGAAGAACTTACCATCTTGCATCAGAGGTGCATTATAAGTCCTGGAAGTAAGGTCTGGAGTCAATAAAAGTGAACACAGGTATGTGAGTCGTAGTTACGAAATCCGCTCTGGACGAGTTTTGAAAAAATGAGATTATATGGTGAAGTTTCTAAAAATCAATCGAATCAGACAAAAATAGACTACATATATTAAACTTAGCAAAGATGCGAATATTTGATTAATAAATGATATATTCGCAACCTGCAGTGTCTTCTGCTGTGGCGTAGTGTATCTGACTCCACCCAGGGAGCTCTAGTTCGATTCCCGCAACCGGAATTTTTTTTTGTCATTTTATTTTTTATTTTATTTTGATGTCTAATTACGAAATTTTTTAACAAAAAATTTTTTAAACTAAAATAACTAAATACTTATTCCTTAGGAACCGGCATGTAAAAGTAAAAGTACCGTCATTTTTAACGGGTTACATCAAAAAAAGTATAAAAATATTGATTTATAAATTTTTAACCTATTCAAAACCGAAAAAAAACACAACCATTTTTTTTTATATGAGACAATTATTTTTGTAAAATATTTTAATGTGCATTTTAAAAACTGAAAAAATGTTAATCAAAAAAGGCACGGTTATTCGAAAGAATCCCATTAATTATGTAAAACATTTAACGACGTGTAATTAAAATGTAATTGATGGCGCCGGAAGTAGTCGACATTAATTTTGGCGCCATGATGAGTATGTTTGAAATTCAAAGGACCAAGCAGAAAGAGATACATAGAAAAATAAACGTAAATAAATGTATATAATAAACATCATCATCATCATCTCAGGCTCCTTGCCTTGTATTCCGGAGGTATGAGGGCCGCCCATTCACATATATTCTTTATTTTATTAATATACTAGCTGTTACTACCCGGCGTTGCACATGTTAAGGCAAAGGTTCCATTGGTATGCAAAGCCTCTTATAAAGAAGACTTTTTGATTACATTGGGAAGTTACCTAAGTTAAGTTAGGTACCTATACCTAAATATTTATCAATATTGAAAACGTAAGTACCAGCGCCTTTTCTTCAAATAATTTGTGCGAATTTGAATGGGACGTTGTGTCAAAATTTCAAAGCATTAGTTGAAGAACTTAAGGAGATTTAAGATTTTGGGCAATCAAACATTTACATTTTTGATGTGTAACATCTTTCCTGTCGCTTTCCTGCAATCTGTGGCAGTGATTTCGTGGAAAGGACGGAAATGCGTAACAGGAAATAAGACGCCGGGGAAGCGCGCGCAATTTCATTTGATCTATGAGCGCGCGTGATGGAAAAAAATTATAATTTATAAACAAATCAATGTCCAGCAAGTGCCTTCGCAGCGAAAATGCACACTTCCAATATTTAATGCTTCATTCAAAGTTTTCATACAATATGTAAAGCGGCACACTACCGCCATCTATGAAAATAAAAATAAACATATAATTCTTCCTCTTCTTCTTAAAATAAGGCAATCCGTCTTTAAAGAGCGATGTTTGTCATTTTGCAGGAGTTATAAATGAGGTACTGCTAAGAAAGGGAAATTAATCTTATATTTATGTCATTTACTTACAAGAATTTTGATATTATCGCTATCAGATTAGGCGAGTTTATAGCAAACATATAATTGACCGAACACATTTCTAAATAAAAATGCGTATGTAGATATACGGTACCTACCTAGTCCGGCAAAATTCAATAATAAATAAGTGCACATGCATTTACTTTACTTACTTACTAATGAATAAATATATAGGAATTAGCTTTTTTTAAATGTTGATGTTAATTTCTGTTGCAGTTCAATTGATATATTTAATTATGAGATGTCAAATGTTACACATCATATGCGACGACTGTAAGACTCGCGCGTTTATTATTTATATAAATAAATTGTAGGTATATTAAAACAAAGTAAGTATACACAAACATCCTCCTAATTTGAATGCAAAGTTTGTGCCAAAATTTCAAACCAATCGGTGAAGAACTTTCAGAGATTAGCGATTTTGTACAAACGAACATTTACATTTCATTTATATACTCGTAGATTTGTGGCATGAATGTTCACAAGCACTTTTGGACACAGCGGAACACTTATTTTGATGTTTAATTGCATCAATATATTTGTTAAAACATTAATAATATAATAAAATACTTACCATGAGAAATACGCATCTAGGTCAGACTCAGGAGAAAATTTGAATGCACACCTCGTTTGCCCAATTATTATTGGGGCTGGATGGAATGCAATTAATGTATTTCATGCGCAAAGAATATTAATACATAACGGAGGTAATAAAAAACATAAGTTTATAGCTATTATTTCATTTTTATGTCTTTATGTAGCCTATTTGGGTGAATAAAACTTCGTATGTATTATGTTGACAAATTTCCGGATGTTTCACTCAACAAGATATTTTTATCATGGAGAATGTCTTGAAGGAAGTCAATTAAAATACATGTAGTTCGGTGTCTTTTTGCAAACGCTAATGAGATGGTTAAATTCAATTCTATTTTCTTCCTCAAAAACAGCAAAATTTTGTGGTGACATTGTTAATAAAACTAAACTTAGTTTTACCACTTTTGTATTGAAAATATCAACATGTTTCAGAGCCCATGGCCCAAAAATCGAAGTATAGACAATCAAAATATTAAAAAAGTTATATATGGAAAATGAATAATAATAAAGTACCTACTTAACATGAAAATAAAACGGACCTAGTTATTTGTAATATTCAATTTACTGTTAACACTTTTTCTTATTTCCAAAATTTCTAATTTATCAAATTGTGATTCTGTATAATTTGTACAAAAAATTTGTAAACCCTTATTATTATCAAAATAATAATCCATAGCCGAAATATGGTCAAAAAATCAGAATAATTATTGCTATTTAAACACTTTAAGTGTTCCTTAACTCTAACTTCAAAATTTCTACAAGTTTTTCATATATTTGTCTATACTTCGATTTTTTATTATAATTTTGTTAGTACACAATTATTGTATCCTGACGAAGGGGCCATCTGCTCTGAAACATGTTGATATTTTCAATACAAAAGTAGTGAAAATTAAGTTTATTTTTATTAATTATATCAATTCTATTTTATTTTGTAAACCAGAAGTATTATTACAGAAAGATTTACAATAAAATTTGGGGAAGATTGAAAAAAAATTTTTTTTTTCAATTGGTTGAGCAACTTTGTAGATTGACATTTAAAAAAATTAATTTTATTATTTGTTTTAATCTACTTATATTCATTAATTACATCAACATGTTTTGGAAAAACCTTTCCATCGTCAGGGTGTTTTATAAATGTCAAAATATCAAAATGAAAATGAAAACAAAAAACAAAAGACATCATTGATTTCGATATTTTGACATTTATAAAACACCCTGACGATGAAAAGGTTTTTCCGAAACATGTGGGTGTAACTAATGAATATAAGAACATTAAAACAAATAATATATATTTTTTTAATAATTTACGCTACAAAAATATTTAAGAAAGTAACAATCCTTTAAATGTAAACTAGCATCACATAAAATATAAATTAAATCTTTTAAGTATAGGTAAATTTATAAAAGTTGACATGTAATATAATAAAATTGATACGTCATATGCAGTTCGCTTACTGAAGTGTTGTGACAGGCTTTCAAAAATTGAGAAAATTTATTAAACGTGTCATTTTCGGTTTATGTTGGTAATCATTTTTGATCATGTTCAAAGTATTTTTAGTAAGTAGAGCAATATTAAGTAAAATTATGTATAATTTTGTTAAATCTTATCTACGATCTCTTCTAAAACGCCAATGTTTCAGAAGAATTTCCCATAGAGATGATAATAATCTGAAAAAAACTGGTGACTGGGAGTGGGGAAAGCCGGAATGGTAGAAAGAAGGTGACCTTCAATTCCGTAAATCAATCAGAGAAATAAGAAGAACTTCAGAATCAGAAGACAGATGATCCTGAGCAATGAGGAAACCGGGGTCAATTGAAGCATCAACTTAAAAACATGACACTAATTTAGCTCTTTTGATTAATTTATGCATTCAATCAAATATTTTTCATCCTCTATCTCAACAAATACCTTTTCAATCTTCACTTATCTCAGTACCTGAAATGTAATTCAAATTTCTATCTAATCATGGCCTTCCATTCTGTTCAACTTGTGATGATCCTCGGTAGATAGTGGGCATCCTAATCAAATCGAGCGGACTGTATTTAATGTCGAAATGATGTTCAATTAATATTATAAAGCATTTTATTGTATTTCAATATAAATCGTTCTCCTGGTCACGGTAAGCACTGTGATGATCCATAGATAGTAGATAGAGGGGTCTTCCTAACGTATTAAAGATGAATTCTGTATTAATAATTTATTTAAAAGGCCGTTGCTTAATCGCCGCGAGTTGATATTTAATTTTAGCTATTATGTTCAATTGATTTGCCAACTCCTGGCCGCGGCTAAACAATGTGATGAATCCTATGGGGTGACCCGTCAAAAATACGTCGTGGAAAATAATATTAAATAATATAAATTTCATTGCAATGAATAAAGTCATTTGCCGTATGATGTTAGCGAAAATAGTTGTATGGCGCGGGTGGCAACGGCTGAGGTCGACAGATACGCTGTAACTATAAAAGGATCGCGGAATAAAATATTATACCTTCTATGAAATATTAAAAATAATGTATTCTATACAATATTAATGCTCTGCCAGTGCTAACTAAACATTTACTGAAAATAATTACCTGAAAATTGCGCTTTTGAATGCAGTATTAACTAAAAATATTAACTAACTGAAAATATTTCTAACATCTTGGGTTCGCATACTATATCGATAATACCTAATGCCCTTTGCATTTACTAAGTATATTACCTAAATAGCCACAGCTATACCATCCTGTCCGTCAGGGACGAAACATAAAACACAGTTATATTCCTAAAAGTGCTACCTCTTACGCGACAAAAATACCTACTGCAGTCGAGCTATGAATATGAACTATTTCCGCCTCATAATGGCGCCTGGAACCAATACTAAAAACCTCACTAGAATTAATAAATGCGACTAAATCTCGATAAATACAATATATACTATTCGTAATACGTCGTTGAATTGGCACATGAATCGTCTAATGGATGAAGGACCCCGTTGTGTATCGTAATAACTTCAAATTCTTTTATAGGAGCAGTGTGGAAACAATTGCATAATATTACGTAATAGAAACATCTAACGAACCTAATAATCTATACATTTATGTTACAATAAAAATACGTTCACCAGAAGAATTCGTGTATTAGAAATAAAACATTTCCGTTTGGGGACAAACCAGTAGAATTGTTCGAACGTTGCAAAGGGAAAAATTCACACATATTAAATAACACTGAAATTAATAATTATAAACACTTTGTATTAGCAAATTCTTACCTTGAATGGTTTCGTTCTAGACGTGCATGAACCTGTTCGTATTAATTCCATGGGAAAATAATACATATATTTTCTATCTACGAAACCAACATTTTTGAAGCGAAACTTCTTTATAAATAAGTAGATAAGGTCTCGGGGATGGTTTGTTCGAAAGGATTCTACAACAGCCCGTGAGTTTATATGAAATAATAGTTTCTTTGAATGCTAAATTTTGGTTTTTTAAACCCTCAGCATCTCTGCTGAGAGGGGTTGAGGCTCCGCGCCCGCCTAAACCCGGTGGCCGACTTCCTAAGTGACTAAACGGCCCCCCTTGTTCCTCCGGAACTTACTGCATCCCGAGACTCTATCTCTTCTTTACGAGATGTGATCCCGTGACGCCCTTCTTTTAGGCTTATAATTGAGAAGGCCGTACTCTTTTGGTACGAGTTTCTGATGATGTGTGTTGTCTTGAGGCGCCTTTCTTTTAGGCCGGTGTTTGAAGAATCATGTACTCTTTTGGTACGAATTGATGACGACATTAGCCTCCTTTGCGGGCATAGTCAGCGATGTTACAAATTATTGTGCAATCTCATTATGCCTTTTCAGAGCGGCGTCCCACGATTCTGCATCTTGCAACATTTACTTTGGTCAAATGTTAGAGTGTTAGTAACATATTTATAATATCCCAGCTACTCTATATGAGTGAATGATTTTTGTACTGCATCTGGCTCTGTCTTTTTACAGAGGATGAAATAGAAGTTAACGTTTTCTATTGAGATTTCATAGCATTCAGGCATGAAAATCCTTCCAAAGTCAGAGAATTCACGACGTTGGTTTACGCTGTTTTTGAGCAGGATGAGGCGCGAAGGTCGAGTCTAGTGGCCACTCCGATCAACAAGGGAGGTCCCGCTTTTAAGAGTACCTCACAGGGGCTTGCGCGAATTCCAGGCTTATGACACGAGCGTCATCCACAACCTCACCTAGCTCAACGTTCGTAAACCAGAAAACTCCAATTTCAGTTAGATCTCCCCATTCTGTCCTTTACTCGTCGTTCTGAAGCTACTTGTTAAGCCAGATGTACCGAGGTACTCAAATCATAAAGACTTGGCTGAAGACCGGATTGCGCAATACTTACGCAACACAATTATTATAAGGCTACTAAGCATTTCTTATAGAATTACGTGTATTCAATTATTAGTAAAAATAGTTTGAAAATCCCCATACTTTAAAATATATTCGTTCGGAAGAATTTCTCGTACGATTTGGATTGATATCTGGTTATGCAATACATAACGCGTCGACAATTATTATGAATCTATTAAGCACTGCTTATAGAGCTCCGTAAAATCAATTGTTAATACAAATGGTATGAAAATCCCCATGCATCAAAATATATTCGTTTGGGAGATATTCCCGTACGAATTGAGCCAAGATCACACAAGAAATCGTGATATTAATTATACATTATTGCTCCGATTTTAAATCTTCCCAAAATAAATACATTTCAATAGTGAAAATAATTAATCGATAGATAATATAAATGTGTTCCTTAGCTGTTACACAGTGGCGGTATGATCCTCTCTGGTACTGATGAATGGTAGATTCCTCCATAAGTCCGGGCAGCAACTCCGTCCGCAAATGCTGTTCTGGAACTCAGGGCTCCGTCGGTAGTCTGTCGGGCAGCGCTCCCGCTCGCAAGTCTGGTCTCGAACTGAAGGGGCTGAGTATATCGTGTTCGCTCCTTTTATAGTAACGATTTCACCATACCTCTGAAATCCACGCTAGTGCAGTGACTCATCCTATGCGCGATGACCTCACCGCCGGCGCTCGCCATTGGCCGGATTCAGTCATCAGGACGGTCGCCTCCGGCTCAACCCGTCGAAGGCAAAGCGCGCCTGTGATTGGTCCGTTTCGTTAAAATAACAGTAAAGCACCCGCTACACGCGAGACTTGCTGTTCCGATTCATAAATAATAAAGGCTCGTTCGCACCTACTCACAAGGTCGAGTCTATTAGGATTGGCAAACGATATTAATTTAACACAGAATTATATCTATGGTATAATAAAGATCTAAGAAATATTACTTGTATAGCTGAATATTCAATATTTTGTTAGCCTCTTGTAATACATAGAATCTTAAGAAGAAATATATCAGGCTTTTACTTTTAAACGATTCCAAACAGAAGAAATTTATTTTTGATGTCCATACTTGAGTTTTTTGAATATTATTATTTTAAGATTTTCTAAATTTATTAAATCTATCTCTATGTCGACCATCACAAACTGATAGTACATGACTATTCATCCCCATTCATAATACGAATTCTTCAGCTCCTCATTCAAAGCGCTTAGAACTAATCATGGCATTAACTATACACAGATATCATATCACCATAGACCATATCTTCAAAAGCAGAATAAAGCAATTTTACCTTGCCTAAAACCTAATTTAACCCTTCCTTGTCTCACATCCACCCCCTAATCCTCTCAAGTTCGTAATCATATCGTAAGCTAGTTTTTTTGTTGTACCTTATATAGTATTTCGGAAACTAAATTATGTGGTTTGTGGGAAGAAATTGCTCACTGGTAATAAGCCCGCATGTTTGTGAAAGCAAATAAATAAACAAATGAGGGTTTTATCGTTTCCACAAAGTCTGTGTTAATGTTCCTTCGATACTTGTTCCAGTGCATTTGATTTTCCTGGTCCAAGTACGACGTGGGCGTTAAGGTGGCCTAGTTATACGAATAGTTGAATAATCCTTCCAAGGACAATCTTAATGCTCGTTCTAGAGATATTCGCTTCGACACTTTCCTCGTTATTATACAATAATCGGGGTATTCTTATTTTATATTCTATTAAAAAACTTTAAAATAATTTTCTCTGAAACGAGAGGACTACAAAAAATACATATTTACGATAAAAGATATAATAAAACTATGAAAAAATTTCAAGATTTTGTGAATTTTTTATGTATTGTGCGTTTTAGTACATAATTCTTCATCGTAATTTATTTTATTTTATTCGGTCATCCAACAGGGAGGAATAATTGTTTGGTACGACAAAATACAGAAAAAATAGATAAATGTCTCCCACAAACAAAGGATGACACAGATAGACTTAATTATAGGCAAGTCAATTTGATATGAATGACAGATCAAACAATTTTACAATTTCATTTATTCCTAATTTAAGTTTGTCATAAACATTATAGGGTTCGTAATGTATGTAATTCACATGGTCATATATTTTATCTTATGAAAGTTGTTATGTAATTTTAATCCGTTGCAACTATATTTCTATTGCTCTATTTTTGTCTTTACCGTATTTTTTTGATATTTTTCTAGGGTTTTGTGCCAAACTTAGTGACATTATGTGAAGACTGTTATACTATTGTTATTATTTAATGAATATTATTGATATTATTTAATTAATAAATAACAATTACATGAATCTGGGGCAGATCGCTGGACTCATGAGGAATGGCGGTAAATTGACAGTATTAAGGATGGTAGATGGATGAGATAAATTGGTATGATTCTAAAGTGGACTGTATACGAAAGAATTGGAAAGGAAGAGATGCTTGACTGACCTGCCTCAGTATCATATTTGTTTCGAGTATGTAATTGAGAAACGACGATGGAAGTCAACGCTGACTCAGATAAATACCTGATGGTGATGATATCTCTTTCCGGAGGTGGTGAAAAAGGTGTGTAGAACAAGGGAGGAGGGGTCGTGACGTAAGTGCCAACATAATATGTATAGATTCGCGACCACGAAGTCCATATCATATAAGTAATAAGAGAGGTGCGCCCGCCTTAAAAATTAAGTTGGTATTACAATACTTACCACCTGGTAGCTTCTTCACTTTGCTAAAAGCAGATATGAAACCCCGAGGCTGCTTTCAAGAATTACGGAAGTTTTTCGTTGCTCGAGCATCGCATGACAGACAATAAGCGATCGGACATCAGGCGAAATTGGTTTTGTCTTGATAGAAATTTCCATTTATTTTGAGGGTATTGCTTTCGACGCCCGGGGCCGCAGAACGCGAGGTTTTCGAATTTTCATCTTGGGCACGAGTACAAAACTCAATCAATTTGCTTCGGCTGCTTTTTTTGGTTGCGGAAGTGGACTTCTCATTTAATGAGATTTCCCAAAAATTGGAATGTCTCCAGAACCCGTTATGACAGATTGTAATTTGAATTTAAAAGTAATTTTCCTTCGCACAGATCATCACACGATATTCACATTAACTCGCACAGCACTACTACAATAGGACTAGGATAACGCTACCATCTTTAATATTAAGATTAAAATTTATTATAAAACAATATTTTCAAAACGTTCTCGGATGTAATTTAATTAAATTAATTTGATTTCGCACTTAAAAGTAGTGCAAAATAAAGTTCTGTCAATCTGATTTGTCAATGTTTCTTTTTCTATTAAACGATTTCCATATTAGTTTATTTAAAACACATATAGAAATTGTTAAATAATAAAATAAATATTGACAAAATCAGATTGACAGAACTTTCTTTTGCTCTCCTGTAAAGTTCGAAATAATCACTAATGCCCTTTTGTCATTCTACCTTCGATATGTAAAAATAAATTAAGTTACCAAATAAACCAACTAACTAATTGTAATGAATCTGAGTGACGTCTGTCTGATGAATAAGAGTGACAGACGGCATGAAAGAAAGGGAGGGCGAATGTTATAAAGCGAGAGGCGCCATTTTGGGGGCTTTATCTTTACGTAGCCACCGCCACGTGAATATTACTACTATTGTACTGTAACCAAACTATTGTCACTTGTAAACCAATAAAATATCTGGAAGCCGACAATGGGTTTCAGTGGAATCCGAGCATCTAGGATCTTTTCCACATACACGAGAAAGAAAATTACTTAAATAATTATTCAAATAACTAATTTATTAATTACACGAATATTAATATGTAATTCGCATAATTTATGATATGTTATAGTAAAAGTATATTGGGCCTCTTGGACTGTTGAAGCGTAAAAAAATAATAATAAAAAGTTGGGTGATAAACCTAAGCTATGTTAATTCTACATGAGTTTAATTATAATTTTACATTTTACTACTCGAGTTTCGAGAGTATCGGAATCTTTCATCGGTAGCTGAAGGGTTAAATATATTATTAAAAGTATTATTTTCACCTCTCCTATTCTCGTCAAAACAAAATTTACACCAGTAACTCCGGCTCTACATATCACTACTTAATTATTTAATTATTTGCATTTCCACCAAAACCATATATATCTTTTCTTTATTTGATACCTGTTGATGAAAGATTCTGATACTCTCTAAACTCGAGTAGCAAAATGTAAAAAAATGTAGTTAAACTGTTAAATGTTCTCAGGTTTTCACGGCACGGTTTTCAGGATCTTCTGGTTTGCGTATTTTGGGGTAAAAAAAAAAAAAAAAAGAACAGAAAACTCAAACCAGAAGAACACAGTTTATGTTTCCCATCCATTTAATTGATCATTATTTTGGGATGTTAAAATTAAGCGCTGTAAGTAATGTCCTGAATCTAAACGAGACATAAAAATTAAGAAATTCGATAAAATTTCGTGCAATTCTGCATCAAATTGAGAGTAAACTTGGAATAATCTTCAAAAACATATTAGAATACTTCCCTGCCTGAAGAAGAACGCAACATGATTGAAGGATTCGTGTTCCAAAGTATTGATATCGACACGCGAACCACGAAATCAAAACAAATTACTTACAGGTAAGTTCCGATGCGTTCATTTTAATATTATAATGATTTTACTAGCTCCTTTTTTTCGCCGAGTTGCGAGAGCTTACATTCGCTCGAGTTTAGCCCGAGGACAATCTCTAATCTCCGGTGTAGTCTTACAATTCGGATGATTTACGATGCAGCGTCGGTTATTGATTGAGAGAAATATTGAATATAATTGATCCGTAATTCGGGTTAATTCGACGGCTTCCGTTCCTGCGGTAGTAAAGCGTATAATTTATAGACTTACACGATATGTCGGCCAATTTAAGAAATTTATTGCGCCAATTTTGAGAACGCTGTTCAAAGAAACGATTTTTGATTTCGTTCTAATTATTCCAAAGAGTTTTTGTTGTTATTGAGAGCGTGCGATATTTACTCATAAGCAAATTGTAAGGGTAAGACGTTGTATTCTGTAGTAATTTGTTTGTATTTAAAGATGCATAATTGATTAATAAACCATTTATTTTGAATACAGTAAACAGCGTATGAAACAGAAGAGAGAAGAGAAAAGCATAGACAAAACATACAGAAACCATAAAGTGTGTGTCGGAGCAGTGTTGCCCTGCTGCTCACTGATATCGTGTTGCAGGGTATAACATATTAAAATTTAAATGATAATCAGTTTAAGGGGGGGGGGGGGGGGGTAAGGTTTTTTACTTTTATTTTTTGAATTTTATTTTTAATTTTTTAAATGAATGTATAACATCGCAAAAATATTGTGTCAAAATTTCAAGTCAATCGGAGCAAAATTGACGATTTTTGCGATTGCTAATTGACGAAGCTCTTTGCTGTGTGAACATGGCATCGACGATTATGTGTAAGTATTAAATGAGTGTTGAGTTTTATTTTGAATTTTACAGTGTGCAAAACTTTAAAGCGTTTTCCCCACATCTCACGTTTTCAAAGTCGGTGTCCATCATAACTTCAAAACTACTGCACCGATCCTTTTGAAATTTTGAACACTATTTCTGTACGTAATTTACTAGGTAACGCTGGAGACTTTTCAAATATGTTATTAATTTTTATTTTTTAATAACAAATTAGTCGATATTTTTCGCAAAAAATCGCGTTTTTCCCTTCAATGTGTTCCAAAAAATTGAAAAATTGAAATTTCAAAAAACCCTCCCAGCGTTACCTGGGAAAACCTATTATCTAACGAATGACTTTGATTTTTTGATTTCAGATGATCTAGCACCAAGTTATGATGGACACCGCAATTCTACTTTTTTCCGAGACACGTCCGAATAATTGCTGTCATTGCCGTATTTTTTAATATTTCTTCTTGAAAATTTTACACAATATTTTTCAAATGACATACTTTAATGTACCATTGGTTTTAATAAAGAAATTTTAACTGTGTCGTCACAAAAAAATTCACAAAAACATGCTTTTTTTGTACGAATTAACCTTACCCCCCCCTAAGTAATATACTGAATTTATGGTACATTTCAGAGGCATATACCATAATTGAACTACAATATACCATTATGTTAATGTTCAAAATAA
>JADDOH010016520.1:0-14085 GCA_016648135.1 Agrypnia vestita
AAACAAACAAACAAACAAACAAAACAAACAAACAAACAAACAAACAAACAAACAAACAAACAAACAAACAAACAAACAAATAAATAAATAAATAAATAAATAAATAAATAAATAAATAAATAAATAAATAAATAAATAAATAAATAAATAATGCGTGCACATTTTGTTGCATCTTAAAATCAAATTCACTTATTAATTCTCAACCCCTACTACTTCAAAAAAATGGCAAAAGTATGGCACTCGGAATTCGAAATGATCAACACTTCTGAATAATTACTTGAACTTGACTTCTGAGAATGGTTTGAGTAGGTATACATTATATTTATGAAACAAAATACCTCGCCATATTGCCCTCGGTTTTTCATCAGAGAATATTTTTCACATTCACCCACCTACGAATAAATACATTGTTGTCTGGGCCTTGAGAATCGATACTAAGAAAAGTATTTATTTATATCACGAACAATATATTATTTTAGATAAACATATTTGTATATTTCAAAAACATATTCATATATGTAAGGTCAGATGTTTCCATGTAAAGAATATTTATTATACTTTATTTATTTTGAACATAATGAATATATGAGAAAAAATCTTTTTATTTCCGAGGCTTTTGTGCTTTTTGCTACCAGCGGTTTATATTTAAGTGGTTTCGTGCAGGAGTGATTTAAAAAATGTAAAAAATTATGGCCCAACTATACGGTGTTAAACTAAAAAATAATCTAAGAATATTTTTTATATGAATGTATGTTCAAAGAACACAGTTACTGGATTTAGTTCCGAGGGATTATTTCATTAAGGAAAGATTATAGAAGTATCACAGAGACGAAGCTATTTATATTTATATCTGAGAAATGTGGATGGAAAAAAAACTCAAATTTGAAAGTATCATTACCATTTGCGAAATCTATGTATACTAACTTGTTTATGAGAAAAAATAACAAGAGATGTCTCTAGCAGAGACTGGTGCATACTTATGTGAAATTTTCTTGATTCGAAACATATACAGAACTTTTAAAATTTTGATGGTGGATGTTCTTACGATGGAATTGGTGAAAGTTGCATTGTGTGATCACTTAAGCCATCTTCCATCCACTTTTCTCATATATAAATAGCTTCGTATCTATGAGAGTCCTGTAATTTATCCTTAATTAAGAAATAATAATCGTTTTGGATACGCCTACAAATGGTTATTAACTTATAACCTGAAAATCCAAATGTTTTGGATTTCGTTCAACCATTACTCTCCGAAAGCTACCATTACACAACATAATTCTACCCCCTGGGACTTAGGGGTGACACGGACCCGCCCTGAAGTATGGCCATTCGTTTAGAAGTTATAATTTGATACGAAAAACATATTTTGCCTACGAGCATATTTTATAAAAATGTAAATAGATTTTTTTTACCAAAAATAACTTAAATAGGCGATGATCCATCATGACTTGCTGAAAAAAGTCAACAAGATTATCAAATATCTTTTCGAGGTTTTAATTTTTCTGCATGTCTTTCTAATTGATTGATTTCGTTTTAAGATTATTAGAGTTACTATACGTATCAATATTAATTTATTATTATACACTATTGTATTCATAGCAACTTATTTAGTTACGCCCATGCTGAGACTAATTTTTTATATTTTTTGAGTGAAATTCTAGTTAATAAATTAATGATTACATATTAAAATACCAACAAATTTATTAGATTAACAAAAAATAATAAATACGAATTTGTGGTGAAAAGTATTTTATTACATTTTATATTCTACTCGTATAAGTTCATTTTATTCATTAAGTTTTTCGGATTGGTTTACAAATACAGATAAATTGCTATAACGTTAAGGTGGCATATTCTTAATTTTTTTTAACGAAAATTTAGAGTTTATTATTCACTATCTGTGCCCGCAGCTTCGCCCGCAAATTCAGTTTGAGACTCCTTAAATTTGTTGGACATTAATAAGTTTTTATATGATTTCAAACGCTTTGTTATTCGTATAAATAAACAATTTTTAATAATATATTGTAATTACTCACATGTTTTGAGAGCCCAATCACTATAACATGTCAAATTTTTTATTTAGTCGGCCGCACACTGCAGCAAGAGGTGGGTGTCTTCTTATGCCGTTTTATTTTTAAGAAAAATCATTATTAAAGGCATTTATTTGTAACAGTTGACATTAAGTTTTATTCCGAATATTTTGAGTAGGTATGTACAAATTTTTCAAGACCACAATACTGGATTTTATCCCCAGGGAAACATCATTAATCAAGATATATTATAGATATTTCATAGAGACGAAGCTATATTTTTAAATGGGAAAGTAGGTATGAAAGTCCTTTTTTTGGGTGTTCATAGACCTTAAAAGCTATCTTGCGGCAGGCTTAAGTGATCACGTAACGTTCACCATTTCCACTATTGATAATGAGGTATATATATAAGTAGTTTTTTTTTCAATTGATTTAGCAACATTGTAGATTGACATTTTAAAAATATATTGATTGTATTATTTGTATATATCTACTCATTTTATTTGATTAATAACACCAACATGTTTCAGATAAAACTTTCGATCGTCAGGGTTAATTTAAAAAAATATTTAATTTAATTTTAAAAATAATTTTTCAAATAATTTAGAAAAACAGGAAACAAAAGACATTTTATTCTGATATTTAGACAGTTAAACAACACCCTGATGATATAAAGGTTTTCCTGAAACATGTTGGTGTAATTAATCAAATAAAAGAAATAGATGTATACAAATAATACAATCAATATTTTTTTAAGTAGTTATTTTAAATAAATTGTACTTTACTAGAATTTGGGTCAAAATTGGTCGCAATTCTTATCATATTATTAGAATTTTAATATATCTTAATAATATTCTGTCAAATAAATATTTAATTTCACTTTTTTTCCAAAATACATATTCACGTACATCTCCTGTTTCAATTTTCTGATTGTACACAACTGCTAAGCATAATATACAGGGTTATTTGTAAAACATTAATAACCTCACAGGATTATATTCCTGCCTTGATTATGAGTCGAAAATGTTCGAGCTATTATGACCTAATATCAATAGTTAAGGAGATATGCGACATCAAAGTTTGCATTTTTTTTTTCAATATTTCTGACTCATTTTTTGTAAAACGTTGGACTATCATTACAGTAACTCATATCGATTACGAAAAATTCATTCGTTTCAGAACAAGTTAATTAAAATGATAAAAACCTTGAAAAAATTCCAATTGGAATGTTTTCTAATTGGAATTTAAAGGTTTTTATTTTTTTATTTGACTTGTATTAAAGGGAATGAATTTTTCATATTCGATATAAGTAACTGTAATGATAGTCCAACGTTTTACAAAAAATGAGTCAGAAATATTGAAAAAAAAATGCAAACTTTGATGTCGCATATCTCCTTAGCTATTGATATTAGGTCATAATAGCTTCAATATATTCGACTCATAATCGAGTCAGAAATATAGTCCTGCGAGATTATTAATGTTTTACAAATAACCCTGTATACACTTAATATCGCTTAATGAAAAATTCGGAACAAAGTGTACGAAAGTCCCGTGGCAATTTAAAAAATAATGTTGTCTGGTCGAACTGCTCAAAGCGGACAATTGAGCGCGCGCGACGATTACTACGCTGAGCACTTAGAGCTAGTTGCAGATTAAACCAGAGCAGCCCAATAAAACGGTGACCGAACTTCCAGAATATAAATTGGAATTATAGCTTATAAATCGATATTATACGAAATCGTAACTTATGAGAAGATTATGCATATTTTATGCGAGACTTAAAATGACTTAAAACTAAAATTATATTTCTTTCATTAAATAATCATGAATTATTTATTAAGGCTGGACATACACTGCGTATTTCGTTTTTTCGTCATTTATATCAGAATGTTTATTCAAGAATGTAATTTTTTTAGGGCAAAAACTTGGATAAAACTTTTGTTTTTATATATATGTAATAAACTGATCATTATTTACAATAATTAAGAAAATATAAGCATTAATCGATAGGCCGCGGCCAAAAAAAACGTTTTTAGTGTCCTAGGCGGCGAAAAAATTAAATGAATATTTATATGCAGGCATATATTCTTTCATATGTATAAAGTATATTTCATTATCTAGAATATGTACTTAGGAAATTAAGAAATATAGTAGTGCAAGTAAAATACTGATTTGGAGCCACCTTTTTAACGCCTTTTGCCGTCGACCAATATATAGAACATACGAATTAATAGTCTCTAAACCACGAGACTAGTAGCCATTGAAATAAGATAATTATAATCTTCTCCTGTCAACTGGGTCTAGTGTAGATACGCTCTATTAACCTACGGTATATACGCGGATTTGCACTGTCCCTGACGATATCATGAATTATTTCTTAATTTTGTAAATTTGCGCTTGGGGTAATTTTCTGTGAAATGAATTCACAATAATCAGAAATTTGATTTAAATAGTTTATAATATTGAATCTGGCATATTTGATATCCTTCTGGGGCACCGGAAACAAAATTAACCTAAACAGACTCCAACGACAGCAAAAAAAAATACTAAAAATGGTCTATGATCTGAAATACCGGACACCAATTGAAACACATACCGTATAACACAAAAATTAAATATCGAAAGCATTCCAAAAATCGAAACACTTAAAAGCATTTACAGACTAGCAATTGGCGAAATACAAGACGAAGACATAAAATTACACAAAATACACGAAAAACACCAGCGCAACACTAGAATGGCTCAAAACTATCACATAACACACGCCAAAACAAAAACAGGATAATCCCGACTAATTTACAATGGATTAAAACTATACAACGACCTGCCACAACAGACCAAACAACTGACCACTGAGAAATTCAAAACAGATGTGACAAAAATGCTAAAACTCGGCTAACTATAAAAATAGGACTTTGTATCTGAACTATATTATTATTATATTCCTATAATGAATCATGTAAAAATGTTATCCATAAACCTTTAAGGTTTCTATAATAAAAAAATATTGTCTACTAAATTTAAAAATACCAAGATCTGTTCTACGTTTGTGAGCTGGCCACACTATATCTACGTACTCTTGCCATCTTTGCAAGTACATATTTCATTACTCTTATTGAAGCGAAGTTGCATGTTCTTATTTTATTATATTTTAAATGTAGCAGTGCAACGCATTTTCAAATAAAAATGACGATTCACTCTGTTTGATCAATCTTTAGAAATATAGAACCAGTAGGTATTTAATTATATCTTGTGTGACTCGTATTATTGTTAGACCCGCGATCATATATGGCTCCGAATGATGGACTATGTACAACTCTTACTCTAGGCAACTTAAAACAGCAGAAATGAAAATGCTTAGGTAGTCGCCAGGATGCTTAGGTATCACTAAAATATAAAATATAAAGTTCACGCGTTCGTAGTAGCGTGGGTGTTACGGATATAATCAGTATGTTGAAAAATCGGCATCTGAGATGGTACAGGTACGTAAGATGAAAACCATCAGATCATACTGACTTCATCAACAGTCATCCAGAGGAAGACCAAAGAACTCTTGGATGAATTAATGCTCCGAAATAATGCAGATAAACAGCCTAGATAAAAGCGATACCTAGAGCCGAAGAAAATATAACCTGAGAACGAGAAGAGCTAACCTAACCTAGGCAATGAATTGAGACAGTGACAGAAAGAAGAACAGTAATTATCGTGTAATTTTATATTACATCCGATAGATCCCTTTCAATCCTACTTCTATTTTATATCAATTCAATGCTTATAATGATCAGATCATCTACTTGCCTTTATAACTCCTGTGTGTCGGTGATGTAGCGTAGGTCTACATGTCATAGAAAATATGAAATATCTATCTTATTTACGAAAACTGAAACGTCACATTTTTTATAATCGTCATAGACATTTTCACACCAAAATGACTTAATTAAACTCTTACGAATGTACGGATTTTTTAATTAAAAAACATTTATTCATTACTCTCGTATTTTTTGGCCAGTGTGTAAAAAAGAGCAGAATATTGCACATCGCAGTTAAATCGAGCAAGAAAGAGCACGACAATACTATACATTTCAGATAGGACAGAGATGGCGGTTGCTTGGGTTTCAGTGAAAGCGAAAACAATATCGAAAGAATACGGTAGAGTCACGTAACACGTGTTAGACAAAGACGGACTGCAGATGACTGAGGCGAGCTGGCGACCGCGTCGTTGAATTCAGTTCGTAATGATACGTCTGCGTGGGCGCACGTAAATTCGATATGCCATGATTTTATGATAATTTATTAAAATAATGCTAATATGTATGTTTACCTTACATAATTATATACCTTTAAAAAGTCTTACCTGTATAGGGACCTTATATGTAGGGACCTTTAAAAAGTCTTATCTATATCGTATATATGTATATTTTATCACATATTAAAAACTATGCCGATTTTTATTCAAGTAACGCTGTGTTACACCACCATTCCCGAAGGTATTTTTTAGCACAGTCTTTTAAGAGTTAAAAAAAGTATGTGTCAAAAATTGACAGTTATTGGATCTGACTACTTTTCAGAAGCCGTGCTACGAACGCTGAATATCATGCCCGCAAAAGAGTATAAGTGCATTGTCATGCTTTCATTCGTAGCAAGCAACAGATTTACCTTCAGCGGCTACCTGCAATGTTTGTTCGATGGCTACCTACGATGAGGTTATGTTCACCTCGGGATGACAAAGGAGTTCAATAACGATGGGTTATGTCTGAACCAGGATTTATGTGTCAAACATGTGGACATGCGGAAAAGTCCAGTGAAGCATACCTTACATGGAAACTAGAAATCTGGCCTTCTTATTTCATAATCTCTTTTAAAAAAATCGGACCAGTAACGTTGAGTATTTCGTTCATTTTTACGGTATCCCAAAAAACGTTTGTATGTAAAATCAGTTACCATTATAATTACACACTATATTACAATTACCTTTAAAATTCAATAGATATTTCTAACACTAGATATGAAGATTATCGTCATATGGTGAGGCAGATACTAGAAACTCGTCCCCCTCGCTGGCCATGTATATTATATACATCACGAGCCCCCTTGTGTCTATGTTAAAGTTAAATTTGGAACAATCGGTTAAATGAAACTGTACAGTTGTTTTATCTGTCATAGTCAAATTTACTTATCTATGGTTATGTTCTATTTGTGTTAATTGTGAGAGACATTTAACTATTTTTTTTGTATTTCATCTTACCAAGCGATTGTGTCTCCCTGTTGGACGACCGAATAAAATAAAATAAAATAAAAAACAGTATCAATTTTGTAAACATCAGCTAAATTACAACATACGCCTACATCAACCCCTCTGCACCTAACCAAACCCTTTGTAAAAATGTACACCATAGTTAGATTTTTACTGTTTTCTTAGATCCTTTCATCTTGCCAGAGTCTCGAGGTACTGTCACGGGATTGTGGCAACGGGAGAGCAGTATTTTGTAACTCACTCTAATTTTGCACTGATCATTCGTCCGTGAAACACTGTATAATTGACTTACCAGATATTCATACGTCTGTGGTAGCACTAAATCACTTTCAAACTCCCGGCAGGTACTCTCTTAATTCACCGTTGGTCAATATGTGCAATGAATCTTCCTATTTCTGTTTCACTAGTTTCTGTGAAATTGCTGAACTGTCTCAAAAAACTGCAATACAAAGTGTAGCGGTTAGATCGACCATTATATAAGGAATCTCATATCGTGAACATTCGAGTTTGATCGACTGACTTCTAAACCTTTCCAGTAATTTATAATTTAATGGACAGCATTACAATTTTCTGGTTTGTGTCTTCTGGGGTATGATGCCGTGTTATTACGATCTTTAAGGCCAACGTTTCGGATCCCATTGCACGGTCCATCATCATGTGGCTGATGTGTTATTGTGAGTGTTGGTGTTGTAGTTAAGTATTGGCTTGTCAAAATCAGGGTGAGAACGTTAGTGTGTGTGTTAAGTATTGGCTAGCAATACCGTGTCGAAAGCTTGGTTTTTCTCAGGACATTCTTAGTCTTAAAATATGTTGGTAAATATAGAAAAAAACATGGCGGTGCCTTCTCGGATGTACAATACGGCGCTACGCAACCCGATGCTTAGGTGTGGATGTGTATTTAATTAAATACATTTCAACATTCTCGCGCACACTATCGCAAGACGAGAGGCCCTACATTTTTGAGGACCCTTCGTCTCCTCCTAGAAGTCAAAATTTCAGTGGTCCCGACACGAATTGCCTGTCAAAATTCTCACTTTGTTTGAGGGGTCGATGACTTAATTAAATTTCACTCTGGTCGTGTTTCATTAAATGAACGAATTACTTAACACAAGCCATTTTGAGAAGATTCGTGTAATTGTTAGTACCATATTGTTTTTGTTTATTGCTTTGTTTATTTGTGAATGACTGAGAGTGAAATAGATGGAATTATACATAGAAACACAATGCGGCTACAAATTTCTAGCTGAGAAACCACAGCTTAAGATACAGACACCCGGAGAAGAGACCACGATCAGCTTCTGTATGCTATTTAAGGTTCTTAAATAACATAGAGCGGATATAATAAAATCAATCCAGTTATGCTGAAATAAAATATTAAAAATTATTATATTTAATATAGATATTTGCTAGTTATAAAAGAAATCATATTTTTTATCTATTAAATAAAATAAAAATTATATTACTTAGATGACATTATGTTTTATCATTATGTACAAAATGTATGGGCATGTCATGTCTGTGTTTGTAACTAAATAAAATAAAATAAAAAATAAAATTATTAAAGCAGACTTTTGTCGTTAACGAATTATCAATTGTCTATGTTTATAATGCATTGCCTGTGTCTTTGAAGGCTTACAATTCGATCTCCGCCTGTTAATGTCCGTCAAGCCGACATAATATTGTTTTCAAAATAAAGTAACTATTATACTCATTAAACTGTTGTAAATTATCTAATATGGTAAGATACAAGACCAGAGTATATTTTTGGAATCCTCCAGGAAAATATCCACTCGGTTAGTCTTGGATTATACAGCTCATGAATTAACTAATTAAAAAGTACGTTTGACACCATTTTCTGTGGGGAACAAATTAAGAAATTGAGCAGGTTCAGGGGAAAAAGTAAAAGGTTGCCTCTTAGTAAAACACCACCCAATGATTAACGTTTTGAAAAACGGGACAGAGACAATTTTCTAAATTAAAATAAGACATCTTTCATCTCTACATTAGCTAATTACTTCCAACACAATGACGCGATTTTTTATTGCAGCCTAAAATCACCCACATTCTTGAGACTTAGTTTTTTTTACAGTTCTGCTTCATTATTCAGCAGGTCTTGTCTGCTGGCGCACACTACTGTGACAGCTCGGCGAATCCATTAATCAAGCAAATCAAAGCGCTCAGGAAATTCTGTTTTCTTTTTGATGAGCGGAAAAAATTCCGATATTTTTGTCTTATACGTATTAACTGAGAAAACACTGTTTTTGATTTTTTGAACCATCCATTGGTTACATTTCCGATTAGTTCTTAATTATTCTCAATAAACCAAATTTATTTTTCATTTCATTTCAGTGCTGATAAATCGGGGTTTATTGGAAAAAAGATAATTAATTGTTTTATAAATACACACATAGTATATTTAAATATAGAATGAAATGTAGCAAGCCTCTTAGATATCACCAACCTTGCTTGATGTATAGAAATACCTGTTCTGAGTTTGCTAGCCTTTTTTATAATTTTACCACTTTAGATCGATATCTTATATTAATTTTGAAGAAAGTACATACAGTAAGAATCGAAAATAAAGAATATAAAAGATTCACGCGAGATGCAAGAAAAAAATAGAAGAAAAAGTAATTTTACACTTCTTATCAAAACAGCGTCTTTTATATCGATCCACAAAAGAAGTGGCAAGCTTTTTAATAATTGTACATTTGTTATATAAACTTTTATATTTAGGTATTTAAAATTATTATATTAAATATTCCTACAAATAAAAATTCATAAAATGTTCACCTAGTGGGTCGGCCATAGATCTTGCCAAGGTAATTATATGATCGCAAAAATATTTTACATCTTGTCATGTAAAACCTGTTGTTAAATATTTAATATGTAATATTAATTGTAAAGTAAGAAAAAAAAGCTTCTACTATTTCAGAAAAGTCTTTCTGAAATAGCAAAAATTCATGAACCACAATTTCTGGCGTCATAAAATTTGCACAACTTACTCTGCCTAGTATTTTAAGATAATAGTAACTGCATTTATTTTTAGACTACAATATTTATTCTTCATCAGCGTGGTTATTTTTCAAATGTATTGTTTGAATCGTAATTGAAATAAAATATCTATATAAATAATTACAAATGTGATTTGATTTGTTACGGCTTATACCTTACCTGCAAGCATCATCCCTTTTTGAACATTTTTTAATGAAATATAAAGGCAGGGTAGTTTAAGTATTGTTAGAAGGAAAGTGATACGGATTGGTCACCAAATATAATATAAGGCACATTAATTTCGTATTTTGTACCTTCATTCTTGCAAAATGCTGACACTTATAGCAGAACTACTGTATAATATGCTCACACACTATGTACCTTAAGATTATTGAATATCGCAGTATTTTGGTTATTAATTCTTAGTACAATGTTATTATCTTTTTGAGAATAT
Source organism: Agrypnia vestita (assembly GCA_016648135.1). Lineage (NCBI taxonomy): Eukaryota > Metazoa > Arthropoda > Insecta > Trichoptera > Phryganeidae > Agrypnia > Agrypnia vestita. The sequence goes on from JADDOH010016520.1 coordinate 10,733, forward strand.
AATGACAATGTTATGTATGACAATGTCATTGCTTTGGTCCCATGTATATCCTTTCGTAATATTGACTCGTGTCACACATATTTAAGGTATACAAATAAGCGAAGTACCAACATGTTTGAGGTAGGTTTTATGATTATTATCTAGAAGATAATAATCATAAAACTTTTACCTTTCCATCACGATTCTGTATTATAAAATATATTAATTCAAATAATACCTAAACAAACTATCAAAAACAATCAATACATACTTTAAAATGTTCTTAATTTTTTAAACTTAACCTTCCAGCGGTCGCGCGCGGTGTCTGAGCGAACTTATTTTTGCAATTATACGCAAATTACGAACAATATACGATCATGCTTCTGTGATGTCCTTGGGAGGTTGAGGTACTGCCTCTTAGTATCCTTGTAATATTCATAGCAAACGCAAATGCACGTGCTTCTTTACTATGTTTGGGGTTCCAGATTCCATGCGTGACTGGTTGTGTACTAGAAAATTCCTTGGAATGAAACTGTAACCTGGGTGAGTATTTCATGTTATATGAATTTTATTACTTGTAAAATTATTTTTTTATGTAAAATATGTCTGGTATGTATATTTATTAATATGTCACAGTGTTTGTTGTAGATAATGAATTACGAAGACTTCAAACGGCGAGTATCTTGCATACTAAAGGACGCGGAAACAGAAAATAAAGATTGTGATGATGTGTCAGACGAAGAGGACAACTCGATTCTATACTCGGCAGCACAGGAAGAGTCTATTCAACTGGACAGTGAAATTAGTGATAGCGACGATGATAACGTGTCTTTGTCATCATATTTTCAATTTTCAAACGTAGAATGTCATGAAGAAAACGTAAAAAAATATTTGATTTTAGAGTTCCTATAACATGGTGCCATTGATGATAAGGTTGCTTGATCTCTATGATAATTATACTAAACCTATTATTGATTAAAACTACAAAATAAATTTTCATTTTTTTGTGTTGTTTTGTGTCATAAGACTTTTTAACTATTTAAAAAATAAAGAATTAATAATGTTTATTATTAATACAAATAAAATACTTTTATTCATTGCGTACTATACAATGTCATGAAATATTCAATCGTCTTTTCAAAATAGACACGTAAATTTGCGGAATCACAGACCGCGCATGACTGCTTATGTTCGGCGAAAGGGTGCGACCACTGGAAGGTTAATATTATAATTCTAGATGCATTTGATTTTTCTTACATTATACGAATATCTTTTTTTACTTTTCAAATAAAATGCTATTAATGATTAGACTTACAATATAATTAATAATGCCCCCCCCCAACTCTAAAGTTATTTAAGTTGGGTAGGCGCTAATGTTCTTATTCTGTTACGCCAATATATTATGATAAGTGATTAACACCGTTATGTACAATGCAACTAAGTAAATATAATGTTACAAATTATAATACCTTAATATGTTACAGAGTAGAATTTTCTTACGACATTCTATCAGGAAAAGGCTGCGAATACTGCCATTTGTAATATTAACGTAATTCTGACTGATTTCGCACTAATCATTCTTCTGTATCATTCACACTTATTAACTATCGTACGCCCTGTTGGTAGGTACTCTCGTTATCTTTATTCGCTTATAATTCGCACTCTGATCCATTCCATTTTGGATCGCCGAACTATCACAATTAAACTGTTTTATCTCAATGGCGTCGTCCCGCTTTTATTCCTGCTTTCCAGACGTTTCGTGAATCTGGTCGGTTCACTGTTTATTCTAGACTTTCCTAGTTCGATATTTTTTAATTTACTGTAAAACGTCCAGGGTAGTGATTTATCCTCGGTTGTGTATAATTCCTTTTGTTTCTACAATTTCGTGATAATATATTAGTTAAGAAACCCCATAACTTTTGAATAAATTTTTTTCATATGCATTTTTAAATCACATATGTGGAGTTTAGGATTACATAAAGCTCGCAAAAATGATGCATGTTTCGTGTTCAGCCTGGTAATTCAGTAAAGCGATAAAATTATTGTTTTAACTACAAATACGTATTCAAGAATTATTCGCTTTTAAGCGGGTGTTTGTGCGAAGAAAAGAATTCCCAAGCGTCCAAAAGAATCCTTCCATGTAAGCAGAGTTTTTTCAATGTTTGTCGCGTATGGATGGTGTCAGTACGTGTGTACTAGCGAAGGGAAAAACTACATTTCAAAATGAAGTGTACAACACACACACGTTCACCAATTTGAAGACTACAAAGTGTACACTACAATTGTAGTAAAAACTACGAAATGAAGTGAAGTAAATGAAGTGAAGTAATTGAAGTGAAGTAATTGAAGTGAAGTAATTGAAGTGAAGTAATTGAAGTGAAGTAATTGAAGTGAAGTAATTGAAGTGAAGTAATTGAAGTGAAATAATTGAAGTGAAGTAATTGAAGTGAAGTAATTTAAGTGAAGTAATTGAAGTGAAGTAATTGAAGTGAAGTAATTGAAGTGAAGTAATTGAAGTGAAGTAATTGAAGTGAAGTAATTGAAGTGAAGTAATTAAAGTGAAGTAATTGAAGTGAAGTAATTGAGGTGAAGTAATTGAAGTGAAGTAAATGAAGTGAAGTAATTGAAGTGAAGTAATTGAAGTGAAGTAATTGAAGTGAAGTAAATGAAGTGAAGTAATTGTGATAATAATGAAGTGAAGGAATGAAATGAAGTAATAGTGAAGTAAATTTTTAACTGAAGTGAAGTACATTTGGCGACCAGTCGCCAGCCAGATTTCTTCATTCGATTCCAAAAAACTTTAAAGTGTATGTACTTTGTAGTGTTCGCTTTGAAATGAAGTGTACTATTTTAAGTTTATACTTTCAATAACTTTGATGTTTGTAGTTTGTAGTGTGCACTACACATCAAAGTGTGCGAAGTGTGCACTTCAATGTAGTGTAGTACTACATTGTAGTAGTGAGTACAGAGCGGACCCATCACTAGTGTGTACGGCAGATGAAATAAAATAAAGCATGTTAATACAGAGTGAAAATGATATCAACTGTTGGAAGTTGTGATTTATTTGAAAAATTTTACAGGCAATCGTCGTGAATAGGAATATCACTTGTCCGTTCTACAATAATCGTCAATAAAATAATTATCAGAATATTTTGAGTTTGTTCAAATCTTTCAGAACAGTGCTGGATTTATGTCACAGAGACATTATTAATCAATTAATGTATATTATGGATATCACAGAGACGAAACTGTATTTATTATGGGAAAGTAGGTATAGAAGTCATTTGGGTGTACATAGGACTTACGACCTATCTTTATGGTTGGCTTAAGTGATCACTTTACACAATGTAACATTCGCCATTTCCACCCATGAT
>JADDOH010016521.1:0-33542 GCA_016648135.1 Agrypnia vestita
AAATCCACCGTACTCTCCGGACCTTGCCCCAACAGATTACCATTTTTTTCGAAATTTGGATAACTTCTTGCAAAGGAAAAAATTCAACTCCGGTGGGGCAGTCCAAACCGCCTTCAAATTCCCGTCCGAATGTTTTTTTTTAGTAAAGGGATCGATGAACTACATATGAGATGGCAAAAGTGCATAGATAGCAATGATACATACTTTGATTAAATAAATATATTATAATAAAAAAAAAATCGGCTTTATGTTCCTCCCACACTAAACGCCAATTTCATATGTAAGGACCTAATATATGATATATATATAATATCTCTTATATAAGATATATATCTGGTGGTTGTGTAATATCTATATATATATATCCTACACAACCACCCAACCAGTTTATGGGTGGTGGATGCCCTTGGTGTCACCTCAACGGATAGCAGTTTGGAAACTGGGTGGCTGTGCGTGGGTGGGAGTGGGTGACGAAAATGTGCTTTCTAGCACATTGTTTTGTTATGGGAAGGCCGCAAATGCCTCAGGTTGTTTCAAAATAGGCGCGCCGATTGTGTCGGTGAGTCTAGAAGGTTCCAGAAAAACCCGCTCTAGAAAGTTCTGGAAGGAAAGGTTCTAGAAAATTACCGAAACTTCTATAAGGTTCTCAACTGAGTGGCGTAATGTGTCGGCGTGTCTAGAAGGTGTCCTGTACATTCGATAAATTTCTCGAAAGTTCTGGAAGGAGAATGTTCCAGAATGTTCGCGAAAGTTCCATGACGATCCAAACAGTGTACTAAAACAAATAAAGAGCGCGTCCCGTCTGGCCCTGGGCGGGCGCTCCCAGCAGGGTCCGCAGCCGGTGTCGGATTAGCAGCGCCCACCGCCACCGCCGCCGCTAAACTAAACGAATTAGCGACAATTTAGCACTCAAAACTCGTCAGCGACCAACACACTCTCATCCGATAACTTTTTAAAGCGCTCATGCGACCGCGACTCGCCCGGCCGAGCGGCGGTACTCGGGGTTTTCAAACCCGCCGGGTCCGGGTCCAATATTTCGGAAACCCGGCGGGCTCGGGTCCAAAATTATTTATTGTTTATTTTACATTTGTTTTCATATAAGTTACTAATAACCGCCACAATAGGTAAAACCTGTTCTGTGGCAGTTATTCTCATTTGATATTTATGTAATAGTAACAAATAACAATCGTAAAGAAGTATAAAGGTAAAAAGGAAAGCAGAAAGAATTTATTAATATATACAATCATAAGAATACATAAATCTAAGAGAAAAGAAAATATACACATAAAATAAAGATATAATTTAAGTACATACAAAATACATACAAAAGATAAGATACAACAAAAAAAATTAAGTAGTTTCAAAAATAAATACTATATTACAGTATTCTCGAAATTATATAAAGCAGATTTTGCCTATTTAGAGGTCGAGGGCGGATCACTTCTTCAGTATGAATATACGAAAAAAAAAGTTTTTAAAATGTTCATTGCTAATAATAATATGTATGATAAAAAAAACAAAGATTTCTAGGAGTACGCATTTTTTATGCATAGGTTATTTTAAAAATGTACATTATAAAAATAATTTCACGTGTAGAAATCAAAAAATATACAAATGCGACTGATAAAAAAGAAACAAAGATAATCTAACTAACTAACTAACTTACCATCACGCCGTTTCCCCGTGGGGGTAGGCAGAGAGGATAGAGCGCCACACTCTTCTGTCCTGACATGCGACTCTCGCCTCATCCACATTCATACATCTTCGCATGCAAGCTCGCCGGTTGTTGAGGCTTCTAACGGGATCATCTTCCAGTATCTGGTTAATCTGGTAATCTGAAACAAAGATAAAGTACATATAAGAGTACTGGCTAGCAATACCGTGTCGAAAGCTTGGTGTTTCTGTGTTACGTGGAAAAACCGTGTTGTGTGTGTGTTTCATCTATCGTCTGATCACTATCTCTGCGGGAACGTTCTCACCCTGCTTTCGACACGGTATTGAAGGCAATACTTAACCACAACACCAACACTCACAATAAAACATCAGCCCTGATGATGGACCCTGCAATGGGATCCGAAACGTGGGCCAGAAAGGTCGTAATAACACGCCATAATACCCCAGAAGACACAAACCAGAAGATTCTGAGTGGCCGTGAAAACCTATGAACATTCTTATTATTACAGGTATTTTTCTTAATTAAGAATTTCTTATATCATAATATTTTACGAAAATTAACGCTGTAAGAGACTTATCACCTAATTCAGTTTCAGTTTCAGTGCCGATAAATCGGCGTTTATTAGCTCAATAACTTTTATAACAGCTGGCATCAAAACATAATTAATGTTAAGAATATTTACAGAGTTTATGAATAAGATAGCAACAAATACAATATACAATTTTTTATATGCAGGCCCTTATCATTACCTACCTCGCTAGGCACATAAAAATACATGTTCTGAGGTAAGTAGCCATTCCATTCATTGAGACTCCATTTAAATATTTAATTTCATGGTTACGTAATTAGAAGATTAAAAGAAAAATAAAGTAAAGTAATTTAGAGTAAAAAGTATATAAAGTAAATAAGAAATAAAGTAAATATTAATAAAAATATAAGTAAAGTAAAGTAAATTAAGTAAAAATGATCTAATTTTTGTACAAAAGTTAGTCGACACCGAAAACGTTCGTTGTCTGTTGATGTCTCACTGTACGAAGCGCGTCGTAGAGCCTCTCAAGACTTACTGTACATTTTATATTTATTTTTAAGAATGAAAAATCTTCCCGTAAACATTTAAAATTATTTTTAGACACAGTATGGAAGTGTAGCCTGGAGCTGGCATAAGACAAACGAAAGTTTAACGGCTACGATGCAAGTGAAGTAGATGGAAATACTCGCCTGAGCTCGCTCCGCAAAATTTAAACTATCGGAACTTCATTCTTCTTCTTCTTTTGGTGTCATGTCAGGTCCCCCCAACGTTGACTATCACCCGAGAGAAAGCGTCCCTGTCCTGGGCAGCACGAAACAGCTCTCCAACACTCTTATGCCCGTCCAGTCCGTATATTGCGGAGCCAGGAAATTTGTCTCCTTCCAACACCTCTACGACCCTCTATCTTGCCCATAAGAATCAGGTGGAGCAATTCGTATTTTTCTCCTCTGAGCACATGACCCAAAAACGATACCTTTCGGATTTTGATATTTGTCAGCAACTCTCTATTCACTCTAGCTCTTTGAAGAACTCTTGTGTTGCTGACCATATCCGTCCAGGGTATCCGGAGCATTCTCCGATGTATCCACATTTCGAACGCCTCCAGCCGGTTCATGCTACTCACTTTGAGGGTCCACGATTCCACTCCGTACAGCAGGACTGACCATATATAACATTTGACCAGTCGCTGTCGAAGTTTCAGGTTAAGATTGTCATCGCAGAATATCTGTCTCATTTTGTTAAAAGCAGCTCGCGATGCTTCAATTCGGTTTCTGGGTCGAGGTCTTCCGCTAGGAACTTCATTAGAAAATTAAAATTAATATATCAAATAAAACCCGAACCCGGCAGTTTCGACCCCGGGTTTCGGGTCCGTGTTTTAGGGTCATTACCCGACCGGGTTCGGGTCGGATCGAGTCGGGTCCAGAAGCCCTAGCAGTACCTACTCCGCGCTGCTATAACGCTCTCCGCCTTCGCGTCCTTTCCGATACCTTACTTTTTACATATCCACACATTTAATATGTTTAGATTTAGTTTGTACGCATTATTTTACATACAAAAGTCACTATTCAGCATCCATGTAGAAAGTAAAAAAACTAACCCACAAAAACCACGTTTTTATTATACTCCCCTTTTCATTGAATCAGGTTACGTGCCTACTGCACGCGGTCATTTCTCATTTGTATTGATTCCAATTTGAAAAAAAAAAAAAAATTTCTAAAAATGCAAAATTACTATAATCATTAAATTTTTTTAAACGAAAATTAAACGACAATGAATAAAAGAATTTTCAGGGTCAAATGATTTAAAGTAGTTAGAATCAGATTTGAGTAATGTAGAATTATTCAAAACTAAGCAGAAATCTAAATGAAATAAATTATTATTTGATTTCTTTCCAAAACCCCAAAGTGTGCTGTCATCTATCATTGTCAAATTATCATAAATTTTCGAAAATACATCTATTACATCAAAGGAGTAATTCAAATTTTAAATATTCAGTGACGTCGTTGGTAATAATCAAACTTTTTTGTAATGATTCCAATTTTAAAAAAATATTAAAATTTCTAAAAATCCAAAATTATACTATAAATGTTATTTTTTAAACCAAAATTTGTTAGATAATTTTTATCGTCGCCAAGAGTCTGCTTGCAAAGTTTCAGCTCGATTGGATCACGGAAAAAGGTTAAAAATTGATCCAAAGTTTTTTCGTCAGACAAGCAAGCAATCAGACGCCATGAGTTAAAACAAAGGGAGTAAAAAGAGACTAAATATACGGTCGACAATTTTTCGTTTACTTACCAGACTGCCGTGGCGAAATTGGACCATAATTATTAATTTTTTTTAACGAAAATTCGTTAGATCATTTTTATCGTCGCCACGAGTCCGTCTGCAAAGTTTCAGCTCGATTGGATCGCGGGAAAAGGGTTAAAAATCGATCCAAAGTTTTTCCGTCAGACAAGCAAGCGAGCAAGCAGACGCTACGAGTTAAAAGAAAGGGAGCAAAAAAAAAAAAACGCGAATGAGAGGGTGGCGCGGCAAGGTGTGGCTGTGTTTGTTTAAGCCGCCGGTAGCTCGCGCACTCCTTACCTGACGGCCCCAAATCTGATAAATCTCCGGCTTAGGGGGCCTGGGGGGCCCGGGGGGCGCCAGAGACCGCATTACTTCACATTGCCAGGCCATATCTGGGAAAATAGGATTGTTATTACATTTGCAATGTGCCGGATAAAGAGGAGGGAAAATCCGGGTGATAAAGATTGTTACTTTTCTCCTTTATTTTCCAATTTCGGTGTCAACCTAATAGATTTACGTCTCGCCGAGATCGCGCGTGTCCTCATCCCGCGGCTGGGCGGGATATCGATCGGGGGCCGACTTGAATAAATGAAATGTCTCCCGACGATATTACCACGCGCATCTAGATACCGGTACTGCGCTGCACCTTATCAGACACTTTATCACTAGCTCCTCGAGCTATTGATTTTTGTTTTTATTTATTTATTTTGATGGTTCACAAACAATGAAAGACACACAACATGATATAATAATACAATTATTATTCAATTAGTTTAAACACGGCTGACACAGAGATAAAATAAAGGCGTATACATACAAGAAAAAACAGAAAAAGGTGATTTAACTGTAAACAGTTGCGGATATTTTATACGAACCGTATGTTTTTTCCGAGAAACGATTCTCGACGGTTCGTTGAATGCTTATTCAACGTCATCAGGAGGACGACCTTTACCCGCGGAGGTAGAAGGCAGATATACCGCTTTCGAGGACGTAAATGATATCACTTTGTTGTTGAGTGTTCATTTCCACAATAGAGGTCGCCAGTGTGCAATATGAACTAATTAAGGGTAGTTATTGTTTGAATTAATGTAAACAAAAATTAAGTATTTATTGGATAGTTTCGAAGATATACGCCAAAATATATCAAAGTTACAACATACACACACTTGACCCCAGCCACGTAACATATATACAAAATCAGAAGTGTTGGCTGTTGGAAGTGTGCGTCTTCGCTGTGATGGCACTTGCTGGACGCTGATTTGTTTATAAACGATGATTTTTTTTCCATCGCGCGTACCTGCTCGGCGCGCTCTCATTGGTTAAATGGAATTGCGCGCGCTTCCCTGGCGTTTTATTTCCTGTTACGCATTTCCGTCCGTTTTCACGAAATCACTGCCACAGATTGCAGGAAGGCGAGAGGAAAGATGTTACACATAATTTTCTTTTAAGCTTTTTAATCACAAAATTTATATCTTTATATAGTGTTTTTATTTCTTTGTGATAAAAAAATAAGGTTATCCTAGATGAGGGGTATTTTGGATCCAGGAGACTACCTGCCAGAATATTCCTTGAGAATATTCATTTTTAGGAGTTATGAACGTTATTATCTATTAAAATGAAAAGTGATAACAGCGACATCTATATTGTTATCTCGCCTGTTGAGTAGCGAAGGGAAAACTACATTTCAAAATGAAGACTACAACACACACACGTTCACCAGTTTGAATACTACAAAGTGTACACTACATTTGTAGTAAAAACTACAAAACTACATGAAGTTAACTAATTGTAGTACTACGAAATTGTAGTACTAATGAAATGAAGTAATTTTTTAAGATTTCTTCGTTCCAAAATTTTTCAAGAGATTTCTTCGTTCAGTCAGTCCCAAATTTTTTACATCGTGGGGGGGAGGGGGTTGTTTTGATTTCCAAAAAATTCTTCATTTATCTACATCGACTTCCCAAAAATTTCACAGAAAAAATTTACATTATATATAAATAAATAAATTACTTGTCTAAGACCACTAATGAGTTTAAGATGATTACACAACTAGTTTCGACAACTACCGATGTTGTCATCAACGGGTGATGATTTAAACGTTTAAATCATCACCCGTTGTCGAAACTAGTTGTGTAATCATCTTAAACTCATTAGTGGTCTTAGACAGGTAATCTATTTATTTATATATAATTATAATGTCATTCCACAAAGTTAACGCCAATTCAATAAATAATAAGAAAAAATGTACTGTGTGCTCGTACTTTCGATAACCTTGAAGTGTGTGTACTTAGTAGTGTTCGCTTTGAAATAAAGTGTAGGGGAGGGGGGGGGGGGCACTTAAGACTCAAGCACACCGACAAGATAAAATATTATGATTAAACAACAAGTTTTGACTCAATATTATGATTTGATGCATTGCGAACGACTATGGATATGTTTTTCACGATTACGATAAAAAATCTACAATATGTGAATACATAAATGTAAAATGGCATTTGCCCCGCTATGCCCCCTATGTGGGGGCATAGCGGGGCAAATATATTGTTACTTTAACAACAAAACATGAACTGACAAAATCTTACCTTTTTCACAGACAATCTTGTATCTTTGATTATGAACTCCAGAAGGTACTGCTTCAAAACGTAAAATTAACCACCACAATATATAATTGAGTTCGACAAATAATTGTTGTTTAAATTCCACGTTTTTTTAACGAAAACACTGTTTTTTAGTCTTTTTTATATAGCATAAACGGCTGTCGAAATGGCATGGATCGCACGTGAAGGACGTGTATTAAAGCGAGCCCTTTGAAACATTGCACGGCGTTTCGTTCGAGCTGTCATAGGGATTCCCCGCTATGCACCGCTACCCCACTATGCCCCCCTCCCTTACTATTTGAAGTATATACTTTCAATAACTTTGAAGTGTGTGTAGTTTGTAGTGTGAAGTGTACACTTCAATGTGATGCAGTGCTACATTGTAGTAGTGAGTACAGAGCGGACCCATGGACCCGGGACAGCCGGGAAGGTGCGAGGAGCCGGCCCGTGATTGGCTCCTTCCTGCGCCGCCACTCATCGCTGCATTATCTGCATCACTAGCGGATGTCACTGCTCACCGCACACCCCGCCTCGATCGCTGCTCGCTTCCCACCGCGGTGTGGCGGATACTATGGAAAATCGAGGTCTGTTTCGGACCAAAAGTCAATAACTCTTTTATTTCTAGACAAATATCCATAAAATTTTGCACACGTATAAAGTAGTCTATACAGCTTAAAATGGATATCATTTTATTGAAAATATTTTTTTATTTTGATACAATTATCCGCATGAAAAAGATGTTCTGCAGTCATGATCTCAACCTAGGATTACGAATTCGAATGGTCAGATGCTACGTGTTTTCAGTATTATTGTATGGAATGGAAGCATGGACGCTTACCGAAGAACTGATAAGGCGACTTGAGGCATTCCTGATGTGGATCTCCAGAAGAATTCTCAAAATAAGCTGGATGGACAGAGTTACGAATGAAGATAGTATAGAATAGATAAGATAAGATAAGATAGAAGAAGTAGCTTGTTGGTCTTGTGGTTAGGACACTCGCCTCGTGATCCAATGGTCGCGGGTTCGAATCTCAGCCCAGACTAGCAAGTTAGTCCTATTTTCATAGCACAAGCGTTTAGCTTAGTTTGAAAATAGTAAGAATATTGATGTGACACGTATTCCGTGTTCGCATCTCTATTTTTTTAAAAAAAAAAAAAAAAAAAGATGTTATGGCTCGGATGAATAAAGAAAAAGAAGTTATTAAAACAATAAAAATCCGACAACTTCAATATCTGGGACATGTGATGAAACATCCAGAGACATACGAGATCTTGCTTCTCATAATGTAGGGAAAGATTGTCGGAAGTCGGGGCCCTGGAAGAAGGAGGACTTCATGGCTGAAAATCTTGAGGCAGTGGTTTAGCCAGTCTACTGTGGAGCTGTTCCGGGCCGCAGTAAACAAAGTCCGCATAGCCAACATGATAGCCAACGACCGGTTAACGGACAGGGCACGAGAAGAAGAAGAAGATACAATTTAATATATTAAAAATAATCATGCTTAATTTAAAATTGCTTTAATTTTTATTTATAAAAATGACAATATAATTTATATCGTGTTCTAAAACTAATTATAATACTATATTATATACCTAATAAATCCATTATCAATAAAGATAATATAGAAAAACATGAAATGTAAAGTGCTTACCCACTTAGATTTCCATGTCAAGTCTGTTCACTGTATCACTTTATAAGTTAATTTATTGTTAAACTTTGTAGGAAAAGATATAAAGTGTTATACATTTTTGAAAAGCTCATTTTAGTTTTAGAACACAATATAAGTAAAATTTTCAATTTTATAAATAAAAATGGAAGCAATTTTTAATTTTATCATGATTATTTTTAATATATTAAATTGTATCAAAATAAAAAAAATATATTCAATAAAATGATATCCATTTTAAGCTGTATAGACTACTTAATACGTGTGCAAAATTTTATGGATATATGTCTAGAAATAAAAGAGTTATTGACTTTTGGACCGAAACAGGCCTCGATTTTTCATAGTGCGCCACCTAGCTCGCGTTCTCAGAGTACACCATATCGATCAAATGCAGCATTTATAGTAAAAACAAATTATTAAACAAATTTTTGTTAATCAATTAGAAAACACATGCAGAAAAAACAAATTAACGAAAAAATATTTCAACTGCTACCGGGATTCGAACCAGCGGACCTCCATTCTATCCGGGGATGGCGAGTTATCCAATTTCGCCACGGCAGTCTGATAAGTTGACGAAAATTTTTCGACGTTATATGTAGTTTCTTTTTAATTGATCAACACTTTTATTACATTTTTAAAGCTATCCGGATTGAATATTGCGAATTACGAAATTCTTAAATATAATATAGTACACTGTTTTATCTCAGAGATTTGCGTTAAAGGTCGATATGTAACGATCGTGTCATTCTACTTCGCACACAAAAACACAATGAGTCGCTTCATGCTCAGCTCTATAATATCCTTACGCTCTCGAGAGCGATCTCATCAGTAACGAAAGTTTGCTTGAAAATGGAATAAAAATGTTAATCAATTAAAAGGCGACTATATACAAGGTCGAAAATTTTTCGTTAACTTACCAGACTGCCGTGGCGAAATTGGACAACGCGCCATCCCCGGATAGAATGGTGATCCGTTGGTCCGAATCCCGGTAGCAGTTGAAATATATTTTCGTTAATTTGATTTTTCTGTATGTCTTTTCTAATTGATTAATATATTTTTTTTAAATAATTCACAAAACTTCATTCTGAAATTGCAACTTCACAATAATAATGTGTTTTCTTTGTAAAATAACTTATTTTTATTAACAAAATGTAACTTTTTAAGTTCCCTAACTTTGGGGTTACAGATAATTTGACCCACTTGTCCTAATTTGAAGTAAAAACCGGTGAAAATTTTGTTTATAGATTCACACCACGGACTATCGTAACTTCCACGGCTGGTTTTGTTTACAAAATTAGATGATAGAGTGCCACACTCTTCTGTCCTGACATACAACTCTCGTCTCATCCATCTCATTCATACATCTAGCTTGCAAGCTGGCCGGTTGTTGAGGCTTCTAACGGGACCATCTTCCAGTATCTGGTTAATCTGGTCATGCCACGTCTTCCTCTCTTTCTGGCGCCATCAACACTTGCATTATATATCTTTCTTACCATTCTTTCATTAGTCATTCGCTCAATATGTCCATACGATCTGAGCGACCCTTTTTTAATTCTATAAATTATGCTTAGGTCAACTTTACATTCGTCCCTAATATTTGCATTCTTTACTCTATCATAAATTGATTTGCCACACATACGTCTGAGGGATCTCATCTCCACTGCATTCAATCTACTTTCGTTCCTCTTCTGCCAGCTCCAGGCTTCGCTTTCATACATCAGTTTTGGTACCAGAATTCCATTATGTACCGCTAGTTTTGCCTCGGTAGACATATTTCTATTAGAAACTATTGCGGTCAAAGCACCGTTCACCCTATATATCTTTCTCAACATTCCCTCTTCTATCGAACATACTTCCCAAGTACACAAACTCATCTACCTGTTCCAAACATTCATTACCTACCAGAATTTCACAATGCTCCAATTCCCTCCACTAAAAAGGGGTCTTAGTTCATCTCTGTACAATAATATATGTGGTTCTAACATACATTTTATTTTATTTTTGTTTATAAATAACAGTGAATTATAAAGTGTTGTATATTAAAATATTACTCTGACGCGACGTACACATTCACAAGTACGGAGTTTTACAAACTTACCTCGGAAACAGTAAAGACGCGTATATATTAGTAAAGTTTTGGCAAACTTTGTTTTGCAACAGCTTCTTGAAGGCATTTATGATGTTGATAAGAATTATTCAAAGTATATTCTCCACAATAAAAGTGGATCTGAAGAAAGCGGAGGTAAAGTGTGGCTGGAAAAGTTGTCAAGTAGTGAGTTGGGGGAGGTCTGCATGTGCGGTGCCACCTCCCCCGATCTTCAAGGGCGTTATTCAGAACGTATTAATTTTTGATACTAAGAAATTTGATGATTGAATAATGAATAACGAAGTGGGCATTTTGATGATATGTGCGTTTTTGGAAATTTATTATCAGTAACCAAATACTTCGCTAGCTAAAAAGATGAAAAATAATTTTCTATGGAATATTACTAAAAAATAATAATATTCATTAATGTATATTATAGATATCACAGAGACGAAACTGTATTTATTATGGGAAAGTAGGTATAGAAGTCATTTTGGGTGTACATAGGACTTATGACTTATCTTTATGGTTGGCTTAAGTGATGGATGGATGGATGACGCATGGAAAGGCGCTTACAACTCATATGTGAAAGCTTTCCACACAATTTGAACATATATACAACTTCCAAAAAATGAATAAGCACGGTATATTCTATCATGGGTGGAAATGGCGAATGTTACATTGTGTAAAGTGATCACTTAAGCCAACCATAAAGATAGGTCATAAGTCCTATGTACACCCAAAATGACTTTTATACCTACTTTCCCATAATAAATACAGTTTCGTCTCTGTGATATCTATAATATAATATATAATATATATCAATTGATTAATAATGTCTCTGTGACATAAATCCAGCACTGTTCTGAAAGATTTGAACAAACTCAAAATATTCTGAATAATATTCATATTATCACTTTAAAAATCTAAGAATATGAAGTACCTGTGGCAGATGGCTTGTATTGTATTATGAATCAAATCTGGGTCACCAGTGTGGCGAATATGATTGAAGGATAATGTGCGGTATTCGCGAAGGAATCAGTGTGATTGTGCACCTCTGCCCAAAATGCCCAATCATTCTGATGCATGTCGAGTGAACGCTGAAGGCGTGTGAATGTGCGTGAAGGTGTATGTATGGCGGAGCGGAATGCGATACAGGATAAATAGAAGAGTGTGCTCACAATTAACTCGATGGTTTATTGAAGTCACAAATACTTTACATGTTTGAGAATGCGTTAGACAACAATACACACAAAACGAGAATGAGTTGCTACTTTGCCGGCGCTGCGGGCTTCTCGTTGGGCGATGTCCCTCGAGCGCGATTAGTCCATTTGGAACGCTCGCGGGGCTAGAGTCTAGGCAGGTCTGGCTCGCCACACATCAAAAAATCCGTATCAAAAGAAAATAAAATAAAAACTAATTAATTTTAACTTTAATCGAAAAACGTATAAATTTTTAAGTTCGGGTAATGTTGATTTTTCAACGACGCGAATAATATAAATTGAAAACTACATAAAAAAATCACAAATGATAACATGTAACATCTTTTATCAGTAACAAACGAAATTTTTGTGAAAATATTAGTCGAGTATTAATTTAAGTGATTTTTTCGGCTCTACTCATTTTTTAATTTTCCTCGCGTTTTTTTGCTTGATTTGATAATTATGAAAAACATATTCACCATCTCGGATTGCACGACTTAGACCCGTGCCGTGCAAACGGGCTTCCTGCGGAACATCGGATCTTCCCCAGTTTCTTGCCTATATTCTCGCATATAATTTGCTCTTGATTAAACCACATCTGCAAATTAAGATACGAAAGTGAAACTGTCTGTTTTTTAATTAATTTGTTATCTGCTTTTGATTTCAATATCTCTGTAAATTAAGAAATGAACCAAATTTTAGGTTCAAGTAATTATTTTTAGACACCAATATAGCACTTTCGTTGACCATTAAGGAAGGAGAATTTTTCTGCACTTCTTCGGCGGTCTTTTGAATGCTTTCTTCGTTACCCAGCATTCAACCGCATTTGGAAGTTTCAACCATAGATGTTAAATGACGATGGCTTGGTAAAAATTTATTTTTTCTTCCATTTAGGCCGGCCGCTCGGGCCGCAGACTTTCTTACCGACTCGTCCAAACCGCTGTAAGCAGTTTTTTCATATTTATTGTTACACGTTTCTAACGCATTCACGAAATTAATCCCGTAAACTGAGCGTAGGGATTTTGCACATCAAATATTAAAAAAATGTATATAAAAAAAGTACAATATATATAACAATTTAGTTAAAATAAAAAACTTAAAAGTTCCCATTGAAAATTCTCACTGCATTGAGATCCGAAACGTCGACCAGAAAGGTCGTAAAAACGCGGCATAATATCCCATAAGATCATGAGCGGCCGTGAAAACCTAGAAAAACATTTTTAAAAATTCACAGCGTAATTTTGGAGCCGTAAAACAAAAAACGAATAAACAATTAGGTAATTAAAAAACTAACCCATAAAAACCAAGTTATTATTGTACTCCCTTTCTCATTTACTAGCGGAAACTGGTTTGGCGCTTAATCTACGCGTTGGGCTTCGGTCGGGCGTCGCTACGAAAGGAGTAATAAAAAATTACCAAAAATCCAAAATTATACTATAATCAGGTTTAGTGTTTACCAGATGCGTCGCAGTCTCTTCATACAACTTACTAAGTTGTATGAAAAAACCATTAAAAATTTCTAAAAATCCAAAATTATACTATAATTATTAATTTTTTTAACTAAAATTTGATAGATCTTCTTGATCGTCTGCTTGCAATGTTTCAGCTCGATTGGATCACGGGAAAAAGGTTAAAAATCGATCCAAAGTTTTTTCGTCAGACAAGCAAGCAATCAGACGCCACGAGTTAAAAGAAAGGGAGTAAAAATGTATATTTTATCGCAACAGGTTTAATGTTTCGTCGGTATATTACATACAGATTACCTACTTTGGCCAAAACATTATTTTTACGCAAAGCAAGTGCACCTATGCGCAATCAACTCGGTCTACAATACGGTCCTCGTATTGTACACCACCTCCGTATTGTATAAAACGGCGTTGCTTTATTTTAGATTGTATTCTTGACAGCTTCGCCAATTCAGTGGGGTTAACAAGGGGAATGGAAAACGGGCGACATACACTCGCAGAACAGCGGGAGATAAATACAGGGGCTGAACTGCCGTATTATATATGACCCGACTCCGATATTTTTAAGGGCAAGTATCCCGATATAGTCGAGTGCACTGGTGTCAAAAATGAAATCAAATTGACATTTGAGACGCTTTAGGTTAGGTTAGATAAAATTATGTAGCTTGGATAAAACGAATATTTTATACGAACCGCATATCTTACTGAGAAGCACATCTCGACGTTTCGTCTTATTCAGCGTCATCAGGAGATCGCCCTTTAACGGCGGAGTTGTAAGCCGAATTGATTATTTCTTCCGAGGTCGTAAATTGTACGCACTTTGTTGTGGAGTGTCCACTTATTCTACGATAGAGGTCGCCAGTGTGCAATATGTACTGATTACTTCTTCTACAGTACATATTGTATACATAAATGCGACGTCTCTTAAAGGTGGAATCAAAGTCGTGAGAACAGGGCGCCAAATACTTGATAGTTTGTAAGTTTCGCCTCTATTGAAATTAGGATGTTTGTATATTTTAATAGACTCTCTCAATAATCTAGGTATTTGGCGCGGTTCTGTTAATAAGAAATCTGAATATAAAAAATACACGGTTCGTATAAAATATCCGGTTTATTTAACAAATAAATATGTCCTTCGACCGTAATAAAACCTTAATTCTTTAATATGTAGCTTATTATCAATACGATGATGATGATTATGAGATTTTGAATTTTTTTCAATTATGAATTTTTTTAAAGTCTTTGAATTTATTATTTCATAATACTTATCTCTTAATTCTGATTCGCGCGTTATCACTGAATTGCTGATTTTTAAATAAAACATAATACTTTTTGAAAAATCTAAGAATGAATTACTACATAACGTATTTAATTATTCCGAGAATAGAGGGAACGACTAAAGGTACTGATACACATGCTCATTAGCATGCTCTTACAACTGTATGCACTTGCTCATTATTAGCATGCTTATTTTAAGCATGCACATGAATGAGCGTGCTCAAAGCTAACAATCAAACACACATGCTTATTACTGGCATGCTCTTGTCATAGAATAGAGACGCTCTTATTGAAAATGGAAACTTTGCAAACTGAAACAGGAAATTCAAGCGAACCAATAAATCAAACCAGTTCCCGAGTTTCCCTCCGCACATTTTTGATTTTAGTTTTTATAATTTTTAGTAAGATGTTAATCATAATAAAGTTTCATAAACATTATTTCTTGCTATATTATTTTTACATAGCGGTGACCGAGTATTCCACAGAAATTCATGATTCCTATAATAAGTCACGAAAAGTATTTTTTGTCATCTCCCCAACGCGCCATATTTGTCTCATCTGTCGCGGACTGAGAAGATCGCATTGATAATCGATACTAGCCGAATGACATTAGCATGCTCATAAGTAAGCCTGTTCATACATGCTCAAAAGATACCCCTTCTCATGGTTAATGACATTATCATGCTCAAAGCCATTGCTATTTAGTAGCAATGTACGTACATACATGCTACTAAATAGCTACGGCTCTAGAAGCTCAATACTGCGCATGCTCACGTGCCACTAATGAGCATGTGTATCAGTACCTTTATTGATGAATGGAGAGTCTGCAAGCAGTCCATATTATTTGTCCTGTATTATGTCAGAACTAATGCATTAGCAAACTCTGTAATTCCCAGATTACACTCATTAGGGAATGAACATGCAGAGGCGGCTGACATTTTTGTTGATAATATAACTGTGTATAGGACAAAGCTAATACATTTCTTTACATCTCAACGAAATGGAAATGGAAATTTTTCTGTATTATTATTTCATCTTTATTATTATTATTTGTACCTTTTATCTGTGTTACTATTTTATCTGTCTTATGTTATTTTTAAAAATTTATATTCTGTATATTTGTAAAAGGCCATAAGGGCGTTAAATAAATAAATAAATAATTGTGACGGTGTAATGTGTTGCAGGTGAGCGGGGCGGGCGGGCGAGGCATGTTCTGCTACCACTGCCCCCCCTCCATGCCGCCGCACCAGCACCGCCTGCCGCAGATCGAGTACCCCTTCACGCCCACCCACCCCTGTGAGTACCGCGCCGGACCAAATTAACAAAATGCCCTTTCTTCAAATATTAACAAAAAATAATATATGGAATAATCGGCTGGGGAAGTGCCGCAACAAATATTTTACATCCTCTTATCAAAGCTCAGAAGTCAGTAATAAGAGTTATATCACGAAAACCATTCTTACACCCAACAAAAAAACTTTTTTGAAGCACTTAGCTCGCCCAATATACAACCACTTTACGGTAGAACTGTAATTATTTTATATCGCAGTGATACTGCAACGCACCATACTGCAAAATACCACTACATCACAAGAACCACTTCACAGCATAAAATACAAGTGCCCCATATGAAGACTTTATTTGGACAAAGATACTTCCTGTTATATATTAAATTTTAATTTAGGGTATTAATCATGTTTTAGTATTAATGAGCTCGTCACGAAAAAGAGTAGTATTACTTGCACACACGCAAAGTCAATAAATTACGGACGTACCTACACCATCATCATCATCATCTTCATCCCTTGTCCTAGTTGGGTCGGGGAGTGTAAGTGTAGTAAGGTGCTTCTATATTCCTCAACCAGTTTAGACCCATTCTGTTTTCGTATACATACATTTTTTTGTTGCTTCTCCCAGCTTAAGAGTTTCCCTGTACACGATTTTCGTATTTGCTCTCGATTTGATAAATTTAACGTAAACTTATTATATCATTTTGCAAAACCCATAGCTAAACAGGCTTTTAATCAATTTTATCACGATAGATCCATTTACTCTTGAAGCATTTCCTTAAAAAAATATGAACAAATATATTGTTATACCATCAAAAAAATTATAACCCCGAAACACTATTTTAGTTTTCGGGCAATAGAGTTATCTTTGGTACACTAATCTCGTATATTTTCAAATAAATACAATATATTTTATTTACAAATTGATTGTATAAAGTTTGAAAAAGAAGTGGTGCTATTCAGACATTAATATTTTTCGACAAGTTGGTAAATATATCGTTTTAAAAAAGACCAAAATTAAACGTTCTATTTCCTATATTGCAGTATCCATAAAACCATTAAAACATCGATTATTTTAATTAAATTATACATGCGTCATTGGTAACCGAAGTCTGATTTGAAAGAAAAATGATCTTTTAACAGACTATACGATTTAATTAATTAGAATTCTTGAGTATTTTTTAAATATTTTTATATTAATGAAAGTGAAATTTTCTTATTACGCATGTAAAATTTAATTAAAATAATCGATCAAGAGTAAAATATCTATTTCCACATCTACAACTCTCTTTTGCCCTTGCTTTTTGGCTTTTCCGGCTTATCCTGCCCATAAAAGGGTGAACAGGATTGGCGAAAGTGGGCGACTTTGTCTCAATCCTATTCCAACATTGAACTCCTCCGATATTGCGCCGTGTATTCGTACGTAGCTTATGCAATCCTCCATACAAGGATTGAATTGCCTCGAGAAGGTCTTTCTCTATTCCATATTCGTCCAGCCTGTCAACAGGATGTCGCGCGGTACCAAGTCATATCATCCAGGTCTACGAATCCCGCATAAATATTTATTCCATATTCCCAGCTTTACTAGACGAACCTACATATTTTTTATATTGTACAATTCTTCCATTCTCCGATGGCCAATAGTTTTGGTAGTTGTATAATACCAGCTACACAGTTGATTTAGTGCGGAATTGAGTTATACGAATTTAATGATGATGCCCCAGAGATAGCAAATCTTTTTTAGCAACACATGTATATACATTCGGACTTTATGAAGTGATGATAATAGAATAACAGTAGGCAAGTGCTAAAAAAGTAAGAGTATATTTATTATACTCGTATATGTTATAATTTATATTTGTTAATCACGGAACGATATATAGATTTTACGATAATATATAAAGTAATTAATTACGAACTTTGTATTCAGCACTTGGAGTAACATTATGTGTATCTTTTCCACACCACTATATCTTCGTCAGGACTGGTAGACATAAAGTTACTCCAGGAGGTTAATACAAAGTTCTTAATTAATTAAATTTGATAATCAGGTCCAACCACAAAGTTGACGCTATAAACATCAAAAACAAGATAAAATTATAATTTATAGAAACAAAAAATTCAACATGTTTCAAAGCCAATGGCTTATTTAACATTTGTTATCCTGATGAAGAAGCCATTGGCTTTGAAACATAAAAAAGTGGTGTAAACCAAGTTTATATCTATAAATTAAAATTATAATGTCACCACAAAATAATTTTGCTGTGTTTGAAGAACAAGATAAAATATTATGTAATGTTTATTTCATATTTTTATGTACATAAAACACTACGCTTTAGGGAGGTTTTTTACGAATATAAAAATATTTTCGAGCGGTTCTCGTGTGTTCCAGGATGATTCTTGGCTCTGAAAAATACTTGTTTTTGTTATATGTGTCTGAGGAGCGATTCATTGTGATTCAAGTATCGAATCTTTCATTAATTATGTTTTGATGTGTAATCTTTTTTAAGGGAATTTTATTTTGAAATTGATCAATCGCCGCGAGTTTTCCGTGATTTGGCAATCGCATTTTGTTAGGAGCGATTCTTTGTAATTCAAGTATCGTATCTTTCATTAATTATGTTTTGATAGGTAATCTTTTTAAAGGGAATTTTATTTTGAAATTGATCCATCGCCGCGAGTTTTCCGTGATTTGGCAATCGCATTCTGTTAGGAGCGATTCTTTGTGATTCAAGTATCGTATCTTTCATTAATTATGTTTTGATGTGTAATCTTTTTTAAGGGAATTTTATTTTGAAATTGATCAATCGCCGCGAGTTTTCCGTGATTTGGCAATCGCATTGTGTTATTGTGAAACGAGAATTCCCGAGTCGATAGCGGCCGCCGGTTCGCCGTCCCTGGTGCTGGCACATCAGGCCGCTACTGGTTATCGGTGTTGATTCGGAATAAATGTACCAACAGTTTAACGGCGTTAAAGCGGCTGCCGGATGTAATTTGGCGGAAGTAACCTCATTATCCAAACAATCGCTCCATTTGTCGGATTAGGAGCCAATCACGCTCCTCTCCCCCCACCCCCGCACCACCCATCATGCGGCCGTAAATCGTCGGTTTCCAGTACCTGCGCGCGTTATCCTGCCACCCTTAATGCCGATGCATAATACATCCCTTACAGAAGAGTATTGTCTATTGTCGTCAATTATTTAAGAGGACCGAGAATACGCAAGAAGGTGAAAATGCGGGGGATCCGTTGGCTCGGGCGGCTAAATGTAATAAGGGAACAATGTCGAGGTGCCCTGTCATTATTATTTCACGTTAAGTTTCCGGGTCAGGATCAGGGTAGGAGTTTTGGGCTCCTTCTACTTGTTTATATTAAGATAGCTTTTTGCATTATCATACTTTTTATTAATTTGTTTGGAAATATTAACAGATATAGATAAATAGATAGTAATGAACTACAATTTATTTTATACATGAATATGTGGATCATAATAATGTATATCATTTTATTTACAATATTACTTATCTAAGTACACATATTTATTTATATTTTGTGGATTACTACTACTCAACTAGGCGTAGCCTGTGCTAGATTAGTTAATTGTATACGTGTTATTTGAATAGTTTGTCAACACTAATGTAGGACAAGTTTGTAGAAGTTATATAATTAATATATTGGTGGGCGGAAGAAAAAAAAAAAAAAAAAATTATATATATATATATATATATATATATATATATATATATATAAGTTAATCGTGAAACAAAGTGTATATCTATATAGTATATCTAGAAGGAATATAAATCTATTAAAAAAAACAGAAGAATAAAACTAGTAACTTATTAACTTATATCCTAACATATTTCACATAAAAATAATTTTGAGTTAGTGCATAATAATACAAGCATGTTAAAATAAAAGACATAAATAGTAACAATAGTGAATAGAACACAATAAAGTAAAATAAAGAACATAAAAACAATATTAAAATATAACGTATTAAGGTAAGCCTAACTTTATTTATATCTTGCATCGCAGCATTAAATCGAATTTAATTATTAATCTAGTGTTAATTCAATGCCGCGTCGCAGAATTATGTTCACTTGTGATCATAGGTGGTATAGAGACACATGATAGGTGTCAATGCCGGTGACAAATCGGTGTAGGTTCAACACATTCCCACTATGGGTGAGCGTAATCTGGAGTCGGTACGAGCAACAGGAATTGCTCGAAGTTAGATAAAAAGTCTGGTGGTTGGGCTAGCGTTAGCTAATTGCCACAGAGTTAGGCCTGTTTTCAAGTTACACGTTTTTATTGTAGCGCAATTCGAGTGCAGTAAAAAATAATTCGCAAAAAAATAATATTTTGTGGGCTTGACAATTTTTACATGACAATACGACAATACAAGTAAAATTGGAAGCTAGAGCCAGACAACTAGTTGCCAGAGATCATAAGTAGTCGTCTATAATGAGAGGAATGGCGCAAAAAATAACCTTTAATAACAATAAAGAGATTATTAAGAAAACACAATAAAGACTACGGCCTCAGATATCTAGAAGAGAGGAATAAGGAAAGGAATTAATGTAATAGACGGGATGACCACAGTGTACTTTAATTTTAACAACATTTAAAGCCTTTATTTCAAGTCTTTTTACATATTTAAGAGAAATTATTTGCTAAATCAACTCGCACATTTTTTACTCCCTTTATATTAACTCGTGGCTTCTGCTTGCTTGCTTGCCGGCTTGCCTTCGAAAAAACTTTGGATCGATTTTCGACCCTTTTCCCGTGTTCCAATCGAGCTGAAACTTTGCAAGCAGACTCGTGGCGACGATCAAGAAGATCTATCAAATTTTCGTTAAAAAATTAATATTTATAGTATAATTTCGGATTTTTAGAAATTTTAATGCTTTTTTCAAATTGGAATCATTGCAAAATAGCAACGGCGGCGGCAGCCCGATAACGTCGCGGAATATTTTATAAATTTGAATTACTCCGTCGGTATACATAATAGGTACTTCACTACACAAAGCATGAAGTGTCTTATCAAAGCTCAAAACATCTGACATTTTAGAAGTATATTAAATTACTGTAAGTTTAGTGTTATGTTATATGCTTTAATTCGTCTTTAATTGTTATTATATTATACAAATAAAGGGAGTATAATAAAAACTTGGTTTTTATGGGTTACTTTTTTTCATAACATCACCTTGGTAACAATCAACTCTCACACTTTTTTCATAACATCACCATGGTTACAATCATAAATTATATCAAGATAAAGACAAATTTAAGAAAAATGCTCATATGTGAAGTGGTTTTCTTTACATATATATAATAATTGCATAGGTATATTAGCTTTTTTCAGTGTGCAATAATTTATTTAATATATAATTATTAATGTACAAAATAAAAAAATAAATTTCCTAATTATTTCGAGTTTGTATCAATCGACGTATGCAAAAAAGGAGAAAAAAGTTTGTATATACAGGGTGTACCAGAGCAAGCAGCAGAAACTTTGCCAGTAGATTCCTGCCTATGTTATGAGTCTAAAATGTACCAGCAACCATGGCCTAATATCAATAGTTATGGAGATATGCAATATAAAATTTGCATTTTTAAAAATATTTCTTACTTATTTTTTGCAAAAAGTTGAAATATCATTACAGTAACTTATGTCGATTATGAAAAATTTATTCGCTTTTATACAAGTCGACGAAAATGATAAAAACCTTGCAAAATTAGAAAAAAGTTATTTTCTAAAAGATTTTTACCATTTTATTTAAGTTGTATTGAAGCAAATGAATTTTTCGTAATCGATATAAGTTACTGTAATGATAGTTCAACTTTTCACAAAAAATAAGTTAGAAATATTGAAAAAAAAAATGCAAACTTCGATGTCGCATATCTCCTTAACTATTGATATTAGGTCA
Organism: Agrypnia vestita; assembly: GCA_016648135.1. Lineage (NCBI taxonomy): Eukaryota > Metazoa > Arthropoda > Insecta > Trichoptera > Phryganeidae > Agrypnia > Agrypnia vestita. The sequence continues at coordinate 22,004 of JADDOH010016521.1, forward strand.
TAATAGCTTGAACATTTTCTACTCATAATCAGCGCAGGAGTATAGTCCTGCGAAGTCATTAATGTTTTCCAAATAACCCTGTATATCCACTTTTTTATATGTATCAAAAAATCCTATTTTTTGTGTAAAAATCTAATTTTTTCGAACTCTGAGACTGTTACTAATTGTGTCTTTAATTTTATGTGTATTTTACGAGTGGTCCCATAACCACTCTTCCCCCCGGCCCCCGGCAGTGCGCAAACACGGAATCATGCAAAGCCAATAACATCCCGGTATAGTTAATCCGCGCTCGCGGCCCAACCAGCGCTGTCGGCCAGCGGGCACAGAGTACAAAGGTGCCCGCCACTTGCTCGCTGCCGCTTGTAAACATTCGTGGTATTGGATTTTTTATAAATTAAATTAATACAACTTGCGGGCACGTTTTGATACACCAGATGTTGATTCATCCGCGTATTAGTGATTGAACGCATGTAATATACTTTCATTTTACTGTTACGTTAATACAAACTATTATAATAGCCCACCGATTCGTTTTTATAACATACAGCACAGAAAAATACTGTTATATAGAAAAGTAGGTATATAAAAACATACTCATATTTGAATGCAACGGTGTGCCAAAATTTCAAAGCAATCCGTGAAGAACTTTCAGAGATTGGCGATTTTGTACAAACGAACAGTTACATTTTTATTTACAAAGATTTTCTACTTAATTAAATAAAAAGGTTCTCGAACGTAGGAGGCGAATATTAATGGTTGCCGTCTTAGCCAAGCCTTTAACAATGTGTAGTTTATAATTTTTTACAGTGAATTTGTATTTCTAGTGATTCTATATTTTCACTAGTAGAAATACATTTTACCCGTTCGGGCAGTGAAAATATGTCAATCAATGAATTTACAGATTCATTGCGAAGTATCAGTATATTTTATCCACGAATGCACGCATTTCTCAAAGCTTAGGTTAGGTTAGGTTAATAATATCCGATATATAAGCATGCTTGAGTAGCTTGTTGGTCTTGTGGTTAGAACACTCGCCTCGTGGTCCAAAGGTCGCGGGTTCGAACCTCACTCCTGACTAGCAAGTTAGTCCTATTTTCATAACACAAGCGTTTAGCTTAGTTTGAAAATAGTAAGAAAATTGATGTGACACGTATTCCATGTTCGCATCTCTATTTAATAAAAAAAAAAATTAATGTATATTATAAATATCTCACAGAGATGAAACTGTATTTCTTATGGGAAAGTAGGTATAGAAGTCATTTGGGTGTACATAGGACTTATGACCTATCTTTTATATATACATGACCTACTTATGACCTATCTTTTAAATGCACGTAAAAATGAATAATGCAGTAAGAACCTTTTTCCCGCAATAACTTAAATCTTAAATTATTATTCTGAGAGGTCAGTCTCAATCCGGAAATAGGCATCTATCATGATCTGTCAAATTTAATTTTAATGGCAGTTCGGAAAACAGTATAATTTCACTAGTAAGATATCAGTTAAAATATTTTTCACCGGTTTGTATTAATTTATATTGGTGAAAATCTGCTTGGATAGGATAAGAATAATGACCTTGAATATAATTTCACCAAAATGCCGGTGAGAATATAGACTCGCTAGAAATACATATTCTATAACAACTGTCTGATTGTCAAAAATTGAAGAAAGGCGACTCCCACTGGCGATCCATCTGTCGTGGCAACGGCATACATAAAAAAAATTCGATGAATTTTGGGTAACAATTTTATTCATAACATTTATTCAATGTGGGTTTGAAAAAATTCAATTTTAATTTCACGTTGGTTTTTATTTTTGCTCTAAAAATAAGTAAAAATAGATAGTGTAAAGAGAAATTTTCTTTAGTTTACACAGTTCACTTTGCCCTCTCTCTCTCTTTAAGCGATTTATTTATTTTTAGCTAAAGTGTACAGAAACCCGAGCCACCATCACCGAGTAACTACTTGCGCGGGTGTAGGAAACACATAGATATTCGAAACATTAGATACTACATGATCATTTAGTCTTATTCAAGTAATACTGGTGTACCCAAGTACTAGAATACAAGTTAATTAAACATTTATTAGAAATTAACTTTAAATATAAATTAACAAGATGTTTTGCAGATATCAACCCCAAATTACGAATGCGAATGATGCTTCTCGATATTATTTTATGGAATGGAAGCATTGAAGGTTATGTGGATGTGTGAAGGTGATATGGATCTACAGAATAATACTCAAAATACGCAGGATGGACTGAGTTACGACTGAAGTGTTATGGTTCGGATGAATAAAGAAAAAAGTAATTAGAACAATACGGGGAGACATCGGACAAGTGTGAGTTCCAGCGGCTCATGATGCAGGGGAAGATTGCCGCAAGTCGGAGCCCTGGAAGAAGAAGAACATTGAAGGTGACCCACCACATACCCTGGGCTGTTTTATGCGCCGTCTATATCCCAACACGTTCGCCGCCTGGTTTGCATTATTTTATGCTAAAGTGTCCTCCCGCCCGGCCTGTCGTCCCAGCAATACAAGAACCAAGACCAGGCGAGTCGGTCGCGCAAAACCTTCAATGTCCCATGCGAAAAGGTCTTTATTTCTTAAAAGGGTTTTACAAAAGTACAATAAAAGAACATCTTCAATCTAAAAAATACAATATAAGAACACCCGAGGAGACATTGCACGGGACAAAATAAATCAACCTCCCTCCTTGGAGGGAAAGGGACAAAACAAAAATAAAAACATGTATCACTTGGGTCAGAAGAGGCTAAAACCACCTCACCGGTGGTTTTAGCCTCTTCAGCCACCACTTTCAGGAGAAACAACGTAACGATTGTCAATGTATGATACAAAACAGAAAGATAACATGGTAGTGCAAAAATAAAATGGAAAAACAATAAAATTAACAAGAATGTAAAGAGAAAAACAGTAGTAATAAACAAGCAAAGTGAAATTGCAAGCAAAATTATAAAAATAAAATAAAGAAAGACCATGAAAAACAAAGAAGGAGATCATCATGACTGAAGAAGACGAGAGAGTAGTTTGGCCAGTCCACTGCAGAGATGTTCCGGGCCGCAGGCAGCGAAGAAAGCGACCATAGCCAATAATAATAAATTAACACTATCGATCGATGGTACAAAAATACAAATATTTTTCTTGCTCGCCGTACCTACTCTTACAGGAGCATTGTTGGCCATATTGCTTTGCAGCGGAGCGGGTGATACTTCCTCACGCAGCTTCGGAGTGATGTATTTGAAAAAACTTTCGACAACCCGCTTCGTTTGCCTGTAACAGCCCTGCTACACCGTATGTGTCCCTGCATAACATTTCCACAATACCTATTATCCTGCGCTTCTATCTTATTCCAGTGCAATTAAAACCATACATGTAAAATTCCACAACATGAAGGTAAATTTTAAGCGTACACAACAAACACGGGTTACAAGGCTGGCAAATGCAATTAATTTCGAGGTACCTAAAATGAAAACGTCTTTCGGACAAAGAATTCAATTTCACCGCCCCGCTTGTTTTTATCAAGTTACCAAATGTAACTAAATAAATTACAATACACAAACCTTTTAAACACCGTATCACTAATTTTATAAAAATATCAGGTAGATAGAAGGTATGCTGAAGTAGTTATCCGCCTTTGATCTGCAATTGGGAAAAATCTGCTTTATATAATTTCAAGTATACTCTAATATAGTATTCATTTTTGTATAGGTATGCTTAAATGTTTATCTTAATTTTATATGTATACTTTCTTTTAGATTTATGTATTCTATGTATATTATTATTAGATTTATGTATTTTATATATTACTAAATTCTTTCTGCTTTCTTTTTTACGTTTATACTTCTTCACGATTGTTATTTGTTACTATTACATAAATATCAAATGAGAATAACTGCCACAGAACAGGTTTTACCTAGTGTGGCAGGTATAGCAACTTATATTAAAACAATTGTAATATCGTTTTAAGTTACGTTTATTAGGCCATGCTCGCGTACGCAGCTGAGACGTGGGTACTAACTAAGAGGAATGAGCGAGCACTGGACGTTTTTGAAAGGAATATTTTGAGGCGTACCTTCGGACCGGTTCTAGAAAATGGACTTTGGCGCAGACGTTACAACAATGAGCTCTACGCTCAATATAAGGAGCCAAACGTCACAAAATTTATAAAACTGGGAAGACTTCGGTGGCTGGGTCATGTGGAGAGAATGTCCGAGCATCAAGCACCAAAGTCCCTGCTGAACTCAAGGCCAATAGGGCGAAGGAGCTTAGGAAGGCCAAAATTAAGATGGAGTGACAACGTCCTCAAAGACATCTCTGCCTTAGAGCTTCGAAACTGGAGAGAGCTGGCACTAGACCGAGATGAGTGGAAGAAAATTATTGAGGAGGCCAAGACCCATCAAGGGTTGTGTGCCAAGAATGATGATGATGATGAAAATTATACCGTTTTAAGTAAATTAAAAAGTTGTACATCAGCAGATCTGGCGAAGCTCCTGAGTTGCGGTGGTGTCGAAGATTTCGCTGCTTATCGTTCAGCCTGTGTTTTTTTTCTTCCAGATTTACAGAAAAGACTGATGCATGTAGTAGAAGTAGATGATTTAGAAATGATCGAACCGACTTTAGCGCGAACGCAACATTATTAAAATGAACTCGATGAGTGGATACATCAAGGTAACCGAATAGAAACTGCATAACCGAACAAAATTGAACGCGAGAGCGTTTACTTCCGAGGAAAAGCGACCGAAAACTCGATTACCGCTTGTATTTCCAATCATTACGAGTTTCCACACTCGCGTAATCAGCTTCCATAATCAATCACAAATATACACAAATGGTATTTGATCGCGGGGCGACCCGCGCGAGGGTATTTAGTCGGGAGGTCTGAAATCAATTTGGCGCCCAATTTGGCAGCCCCCCCCTCGCCGCCCGCGCGGTAACGAGCCAGTGTTGCCAGCTAATTGCCCGGATGACAAATTCACCCCTCACAATGGTTGAATGGTAGTCACCTACCTAATCAATTATTGTTTACTTTTACGTTTACACTTTGTAGCCAGCGGGCGCGGCGGCGGGGGGCCGGGCACTCTAGTGTAATAATGGCCGCGTTGTGTCGTGTGTTTGTAGGTAATCGACTTTCGGGCGTCGCGTGCGGCCACTTCTGATCTCTCTAATCTCCGGGCTTCCCCCGCAACCGCTCTATTTAGATTTTTTATTTTATTTGGACAAGCCTATATTATACACTTGCGCAAATAAATGTGAGCGGGGGGACAAGGAGTGAAGGGGCGGGACGGTGTCATTTTCAAGTGTAGAAATGTCGATGATTTTAAAAAGCTTATTATTTTAAAACTAACCTATAAAAACCAAGTTTTTATTATACTCCCTTTCTTTGTAAAATATAACAACAATTAAAGACGAATTAAAACATATAACATAACACCAAACTTACAGGAATTTAATATATTTCTAAAATGTCAGATGTTTTGAGCTTTGATACGACACTTCATGCTTTGAAGATTAAATTCAAAAAACATTTGTCAGTCAATTTAATCGAGATTTTGATAGATTCAACTATCAGCAATGTCGTACCTTATGAATTTCCAGCGTCAAATGTGGTGTTGTTATCTGTGAACCAATTGTCATAAATTTTTGAAATTCGTAGTGAAGTACCTATAACACCGACGCCGACAGAGTAATTCAAATTTTAAATATTCCGCGACGTCATCAGTCCGCCGTTGGTAGTAAACTTTTCTTGCAAACTGTGGTTCAAACGGAATATAACGTTGGTTTTTTTGATTTAAACCTGGTAGGGATGTTGATATTTTTCAAGGGAGTGAATTTATATTTTTAATTTTAACGGTTTCACGTTTTTTAAAATCATATCGGTTACTCTATTTATTACCTAGAACATTTGTATGGTTTCCAATTTGGAAAAAACCATTTAAATTTCTAAAAATCCAAAATTATACTACAATTATTAATTTTTTTTAACGAAAATTTGTTAAATCATTTTCATAGTCACCACAAGTCTGCTTGCAAAGATTCAGCTCGATTGGATCACGGGAAAAGGATAAAAAATCGATCCAAAGTTTTTTCGACAGGCAAGCAGACGCTAAAAGATAGGGAGTAAAAATGGAGTTGGCATAATTATTTGTATTGAAGTATGAAGTATTTGTACTGTGTTGAAAGGGAACCTTGCCGCCGAGCGCTAATCGGAGTTAATTTTAATTAATTTATTCAAAACTTTATAGAAATTGTGTCGGTGTTTATGAAAATCTGTCAATAATCCGCGGCGCTCCAAAGTTTGGGATAATTTCTGCTATTCGTGCTGATGCTGTACACTTCATTACGTAATTTGGAAAGTTTACGAGTTTGTTCGGAGTTAACCTTCGGCGCACCGAGGCAAGAAGAATAACCACCCATCGGGATATTGTGGGAACCCCATCGATGCTTTAGCATATAAAGAAACAACTAAAGAGCTACTTGGGTATTAAGTATTGTGTTTTCTAGGTAATTGTTTGTTTGTCCTGCCACTTTAATTAGTAAATAAAATAGTGAGTGGACCCCGAATTCGCAGAGAGCGCAATGTCTACGAATTTTCATCTTCGGTCAAAGGAAATGTCAATGATGAATATATTTTCATTATTACTATTACTTGTACTTGGATACAGAAGCTTTCTCGTTGGTCTCGGAACTATATCCGGTATGGTCTAGTGGCTAGGATACCTGGCTCTCACCCAGGAGGCTCGGGTTCGATTCCCGGTACCGGAATATTTTTTATGAAATTATTACGATTATTATTTCTGTCGCAATAAAACGTTTATAACAAAATGATATTTGTCGTCGAGTGACATTTATTTATGTATTTTCGGTGTCGCGTCACACTGGTGTCTTGAAATCAAGAACCTACGAAAAATTGACTGATTTGATTGCGAATTACGATGTCTGTTGGCAACAGGATTACGACAAACGTTAAAAAAAGTTTGCGAGAGAATATAAATAACATAAAACGTACATTTTTATAAAAAGTTTGCGAGATTTATATATGTTTTCAGATTTAGAAACGCTGGATAATGAATTTGCCCGGTATCTATGTATGTTCGAAAATTGTGTCTTATTTAATAAAAATCCAAAATAAGCCATTATACATAGGGTGTACCAGAGCTAGCAGCAGAAACTTGGCAGGTAGATTCTTGGCTATCTTATGAGTCTAAAATTTTCAGGCAACCATGGTCTAATATGAATAGATATGCATAAATAAATAAATAAATAATTAAATAAACAAGTAAATAAATAAATAAATAAATAAATAAATAAATAAATAAAAATAAATAAAGCAAATAAATAAATGAAATAAATGAAATAAATTTGAAAGAAAATAACAAGACAATAAATAAATAAATAAATAAATAAATAAATAAATAAATAAATAAATAAATAAATAAATAAATAAATAGGTGAATAAATAAATAAATAAATAAATAAAATATAAATAAATAAATAAATTAATTAATTAATTAATAATCCTAGGGGAAATTAAAGATGTGAGTCGTGATGGAAGATGAAGAAGAAAGACGCTTCACAAAGATTACAGCGATACTCCACAGGTGGCACCAGGAGAAGAAAAGGAAATGATAAGTCGTGGATTGTTATAAAAATTAAATAAATTCGTGTACATAATAAATATAGATAGAGATAGCGCTCGGCTTTGGCTGGCGGCCAGACGTGGATAGCAGATAGCGTGGCACTGCGTTCTGCGGCGAGTCGTGCAGCCGGCCCATTAGCTCAGTTGGTTAGAGCGTCGTGCTAATAACGCGAAGGTCGCGGTTTCGATCCCCTCATGGGCCAACCGATCTTTTTGTCATACAGCGCTAGAACTCGCACTGAAATTAAGCATTTTATAATTTTTAATTAATTAATATTTATTGTTTTAGTGCAAGATTATAATTCCGCCGGTTTGAGCGAATATTTCTGAGATATTTATTATCTTGGCATGAAAATTAATTTATTGATAATGCTTTTATATACAGTCAGGAGGCCCAAAAAAAGCGATTTTACAAGATTTTTTTCTGGGAATACTTTTAAATTTATTAATATGAAAATTTGTAAACATATTATGGTTACTTTTAACTGTATTTTAACATTTTTGTATTTGTAAATTAATAATTTTGAAAGCTGCTATATGCTGATCTCCAGGAGCTCCTCTCAAAAAAGGCATCTTGCGGTGACAACGATATCTCTGGACTGGATCATTTAAAATGAAAAAACCAAACCGGATTTCGTCAAAGTAATATATAATCTTGTAATTGTTCGAAGGAATCAGCAAAATATTTTTTTTGACAAAATGGCTACTTCTCAAAAAAAAATCGATTTTTGACCAAAATTTTGGCCTTAAATTGTTTATAAAAAAATTATTTATCAGCGAGAACAAACCTTAGATTAATTACTAAAAAATATACTTAAGAGCTTGTGTTAAAATTAGAGACTGATCGGTTGAGCCGTTTCCGAGAAATCTTTGTCACCGATCTTAAAAATACAGTTTTGAGAAAAACGCCATTAATGTTTCAAAGCGCTTTTACATAGAGTAAAAAACATTTTTTTTCAACTTACATCGGGTTGTCTATTCCACGGCCATACTTTCACTTTAGTCATCTTAATACATTAGAAGGGAACATTTAAAATGGACAGGTAAATAAAAGGTCCAGCGTTTACAATAGGTAGGTAAAAATAAAAGGGACAGCGCTCTAGGTGAGCCCTGGTGCTCCGGCCTCGCGAACGCTCCGCCACGTGATAGCAAATATGCGCGTAACTTTGAAAATAATCGCCGGATTGACTTGAAATTTTCTGTGTGTTTACTCAAATATGTGTTACAAACATTACGAAATTGAAATAAAAAAAAAAACGATTTTTTGAAAATTCTAACTGTTTATAACCCCTTAAATAAAAACATAAACAGGACATATTAATAGTGGTTCCCAAATGCTAGATACGTAAGGTAGAAAAGATAGAGGTGTAATGCATATAATTAAACTAAAATATTTTGTGTTCTAATGTCAGATAAAAAAATTAACATTTCCTTGTAATGCGTTGTTTGTATTACTTTTGTGGGGTTATTTGAAATCAATGGTTTATTCTAACAAACCACCGACACTTTATTTAAAATTGAATATCGAACGCTACATTCACGACAGTAGGCCTAATTTACTTAATAAAGTCATCGAAAATTACGTTCAACGAATTCACTTCTGTAAACGAAGACGAGATTACCATTTAAATGACGTTTTATTTAAAATATAATGTAATCGTTTGTTTATCTAAATATTTTTTTATTTGATTGCATCTTAAACTGTTATTGCATTTTGAAATCATATCGCTCTTATTTAAAAATTCCCTTTTGTAATAGTACCAAATTGTTAGTGTTAATGTTTATTTACTATAGTAGTAAATTAATTTTTACTATAGCAGAATAGTTTACTCAGGTGCCAGGATTTTACTGGAAGATCCTAACTATCTAATTTAGTCGTACCTGTTGTCGCGAAACATCTCGTTTTTCTTTTGAATTACTCTATTTATTTCGATAGTTACATTATAATGCAAATGAAATATGTAGAATATACGGAGAGAAGCGGTAAAGGTCTGTCGGTTTTAAACAGTTACAAAATAATTTAAATTAGTCATTCACGAAATTATTTACGTTTGATTCTATTAAAAAAACAATTGACGATTCGCGAGAAATCGGCTTGATCCTCCGGCGGCAGAAATTCCTCCGCCCTGCGCGGCCGCGTTTTTAGTTAATCAATTAGAGTTTTATTCCACCTGCTGCCGGCGGTGTTTCATCAGAGTCGGCTCCCCACTAAGCCGCACCGCAGTATTAATAACCTGTTGTGTGACGCCGGATCCCGCGCCGAGGGGTGAAATCCTCCCCTGATTTCATTTGAGGACTTGATCCTTCCCCCCCCGGTTCTACCCCGACAGATGTAATCCCGCTAATTCTCGCCCCCGCACCCCTCGGCCCGCGCGCCCTACACGCTAACTGCTAATGCCGGCTCTGCTAAATATCATTATCGAGTGCAGTCCGACTGCTAATCGCCGCGCGGGAGAACTAATAACTCTTCAGCGGGCAGATTATTACTGTCCGTGATGCACCGAATCGCCTTTCTTTTCGTGATCTAGAGCTATGTTTAGCTATGCTCTATTTAGCTACGGAATGTGTCCATTTTAATTACGATTAGTAAATTTCAATTGCGAAATTGAACTTTGGGATGATTTTGAAATTGAGAATTGTAAAAAAATAAAAACACGCTACATATCTCAGACTATTTTTCTTCGAAAAAATGTTAATAAATTCAGTTAAATTAATATTTACAGGATGCGCTACAGAGCTAGTTCACAGTCTCACCATTTACTAGAGATTCTTGCCGTAATATGAGTCGAAAATATATAAAAAATGTCCTAATGTCAAGGAACTACTTTAAAGTTTGAATTTTTTTCAATATTTCTAGAAAACGTTGGACAATCATAGAAGTAGCATAATACATAATTTTATAAATTTATTTGCTCTAATACAAGTCAAATAAAATGATAAAAACCATGTAAAAATTAGTTTAATTAGTTTATAGTCGACTCAATAAAGGATCTGGGTGTTATTCTAGACTGCAAGCTCTCTTTTAGAGACCACTTTGATAATATAAACGAATAATAAACTATGTTGGGATTTTTAACATGAATTACCCATGAATTTAAAAATTCTCAGTCTAAAAACTCTCTGTATCAGCACGATCGTATAACATGACTTTTTTGGATCGTTAAAAAATGAAAAAAGAAGCCATCTAATGGTATATAAATGTGTATTTTTTCTCATTAATTTAACCGTCGTTATACGAAGTTGGTATAACGACGGTTCTGATTTGCGATCGTAGAACAATGCAGCATAAAAACGTCGTTGTACTGCGCTGACTATATTTGAGGTTTTAAAGGTATCCACTTCAAATAACGAACCCAAGTTTCAAAGAAAAATCTTTTGTTGTTATCGAGCTATGACATAAAGTGTCATTATGTAAATATAACTTCAAACTGCTGTCCTGCAAACTTGAGAAAAATCACACACGTCGTTGATCTACGATTATGACGATATATCACTAGAACGAAGTATCTTGAAATATTCATAAGTTATTAAGACATCCACCTACTTATATAGAGACTCGTAAAAGCGGTGTTGCTTATTATCGAGGTACAATAGTGTATTTAAATTAAATAAATACATATATGGGTGAGGGCTCGTTTCCCGGCCGACCCTGCTCACTGCGGACACTGACATTCTGGACCGCTAACTACATTTGTGAACGCGGATACATATGTAACGTGCCATGCGACTACCTAACATTATCTTCCGTCACTCGATTAGCCTAACTAACACAATTACCGCGGGGCTGGTGACTTAATGCCGGCTAACTAACATCGTATGATCCACCGACTAACTCGATTAATTGACTTTGGAGAGACCAGAAAATGTTGTGACAGAGTCCTACTAA